>JAODTR010000013.1:796969-814978 GCA_025399935.1 Amblyopsis rosae | reverse complement strand
CCCCCCCCCCACAGGTTTATTGTCAGACATAACATGGCCGGACAGGGGAGGTGATTTGGATATAAATAATATATTAGTTTTCCAGACCCACCATCCACAATATGCCACACAATACTATGAAATGTAATAACTTAAACATGCCTGTGTGTGTGTGTGTGTGAGTGAGTGAAGGAGTGAGATCATCTAAAATTGCACGTCTTTTACATGCAAATTGTGCTGTATACAAAATGATTAAACGTACCATTTGACTGATGGCGTCAAATGGTACTCACGCTGTTGTTTAGCTGTAGAGAGGCCTTATTTGTTGCGGGTGAAGGTTACACATATACAAAGCATGCTCTGGACGGGAGCAGCTGTGTGGAGACAGAAGAGGTGTACAGCGGCAGAGAGAGAGAGAGAGAGAGCGTGGTAAAAAAAAATATTGCGCCGGAATTTGTCAAAAGCCAATAATCATTCTGTTGCACGAGCGAAGCAGTACATCAGAGCACCGAATCAATATCACATTACTTTGAGTATGGGACTATACACAAGACTCATCAAATTGATTATTTTTGATGCTACAATGGCAGTTTCATTTGTCGGGGGCCCTCGACAACAACTACTGTTCAATTACCAAGCCTCTGTGTGGATTCATAAAAAATAAATACAAAAAAAAAACAACAAAAAAAGAAATATGAGATGACAAATGGCTATTTATTTGACTAAAATAAAGGCTTGCCTGGAATAGAAAAGAGGAATGGTATGTCACAGTCGAGCTCTGCTTAAAAGATGACTTGTTTCATTGGACATTGAAATTTCATGAATATATTTTCCAAGGGCCACGGAAAAACAGAATTCATCACCAAGTTTGTACGGGCCATAATGTCAAGGAGAAGATTAGTCAATTTCTTAATGTGTGGTGCATGCGACTTTGACATTCGTATGCATATATACAATACCTCCCCTGACTTGGTTAAAGACAGAGTATGATGCCAAATGCTTTTTATATTTTGTCAAACAAACTGTTGCTTGTAGTGGTGTGCTACCGTACAGCATTTACAGTACACGCTTATTTAGAAACGACATTGAAGTGGCAGCGTTGATTCCAAGCAGCAATACCAATAGTACTGCCCTGGCCTCAACATAATCTGCTAAATAACATGTTATGCTCACAAAAGCAAAGTGTCAAATGTTTGACGTTCTGCACCGTTCTGCACTGTTGTGTCTTCTGTAAAGTCGGTCCAACTGTTGCTTGGAACGGCCTCTGCCAATGGAACCTCGATCTCCTAATGGCTCAGAGTCTTCAATATGGGGCCATCGGGAGAGACAAGGCGCAGCGGCTCCTCGGATGATTAAAAAGTCATTTCCTTAACTGTCCTCGCAGGATTTGCGCTCTCTTTTTGTAAGAAAACATTAAATTGCTCCAATCAAGCAGAAACATCTCCTGCTTGTGGTGTAATTTGTACTGCTGTTCGCGTGGCGGGTGCTTATTTGTCATCCTTTTCCTTTGGCGCTTTTCCCAACCGCCTTGATCAACAATTAATGGTTGAAATTGCTTCCCTGTTACTTATGGCTGCAGAGACAGATGCAGCTATGCAAAAATACATTTATAAATAAATAAATAAATAAGTGCAGCAGGCAATACAGGGGAAATATGGGGGGTTTAATTGAACAGCAGAAATGAGATCAACTTATAATACGTGAACAATACATGAAACTGCAGATTTCACTCCCTTTCCACGGTTATCGCTTTGGTACTATGTGTGTTGCTGAAATACTGCATCATAAAAATACTCTCTCACATTTTCCCTCTGTCTAATATTCCCTACCACCCCCCCCCCCCCCCGCCCCCTCTCTCTCTCTCTCTCTCTCTCTCTCTGCCTGTCTCTCCCTCATTCTATTCTGTCACACAATGACCTTTCGTGCTCTTTTCCCTCCATTGCAGGGACAGGCAGGGGCCTGGAATCTGATAGAATCAATATTCTATTATGATAGTGCGTGGAGCGTGTGGGGCTTTACAACTCTGCTGTAATAGTCTCTGTATTTCATCCCATGGCAGCCATGGCCTGGGGGATCAGCCAGGCTTCTCCAGGCTCTACGCTCCCAGCGTCGCCCCAGTTCCATTAGCACTGCAGACCCCTCTATCTCCCTACCAGGGGGCAATTCTGTTGACCGATGGATGGGGTTGAAAGGAAGTCAAAGCCGGGTGCAATGCGTGTCGATAAACTGTATAATGGCCAGATGGGGGAACCTTTGGTTACGTGGTTTTCAAGTAATACAATAATTGTTTTTTTGTTTCTGTTTTCATTATATACTTTTGTAGATGCCATGTTAAGATAAACGAAATAGCATTAGAACTTTTGTCTTTCTTTTTCTTTTTTCAATTTGAAAATGACACCGATGTCAAGTAGTGGCACAAGAGACAACAATTATTTAGAAAAGTCACTATTTTATTCCTGGCATTGACATTTTTAGCTTGTTCAGCTAGATGGCACTCTGGACAATCAATATCAAATGAACCAGACACCCTAACGGAAGAGATGCTTCTGAACACTATTGAACAATGACACCGGGCCTAATCTGTGCCATTATTGTAGTTCTAAATTAACACTACCTGCCAGACACATGACATTACTGATAGCAGTACTCTCAATATGTAAGATGTCATGCACAAACACAACAAAACTAAACTGCTTGTATATATGTATCTCTGTATATATATATATTCATCAGACAAGCATTTATTCCTTCTCTAAGATCAATATTTTTAAGAAGGTGATTGACACTGGAAAGATAATTCATCTCATATCATTGAATTTTCCAGTTCCAGTTACATCAAAGTCCATATAGACAAGTCTGGCCGCTCGGCAGCCATCTTGCTTATGCCTCTGGGCAATTATTATGAAAACCGTATCTAAATTAATGGAGGGAGCCACAACTGCACTTTCAATGGACACTGGGACATAAAAACTGCATGTATACAATCACCTGTCAAATAAATTTGATAAAAACTGCTTTAAACATTTGGTGACTTTGTCCAAAATGTTTTAAAAAGTATTTTATTCCCCCAAAGGTTATACTGCTACTATACTGTACACATGCACAGTTGGCTTGCATCAACAACTTGATTGGCTTAAAAACAGGGTTAGCTTGCAATAGCTAAACACCTTTAATAATTAAGGTTTGGCCATTATAAAGCAGACAATTGTCTCTTTTCCTTCAACTGCTGTAGTATATGGATTTGTCCCACATAGTTCTATTCAGAATTCTTGATGTGGTCTGTCTCTTCAACATAATATCTCTGGTGACATGCCACACACACCAGCATGTACAGCAGCTGAGCAGAAAAGTATTTAAGTGACATGTTCCCAGAGGTCATGGGGTTATAGGCAGCACCACATAAAACAATGCATGTCATTACAGCCCCCTTTCGTGAATAATTAAATAGCGGGGGGTGTTTTGTATGCATCCAAATGCAGTTGCCTTTTAAAAATCCCAGCATTTAAATGTCATTTGGGTCTAGATTTTTTATGCAAAATTTTAATCTGGGGCAATAAACATTATGAGGTTAACACTGTGTTGGAAGCTGCTTTATATTGTCTCACTGCAACGTGGCCCTATCAAACCTGG
The DNA here is from genome assembly GCA_025399935.1 of Amblyopsis rosae. Classification (NCBI taxonomy): domain Eukaryota; kingdom Metazoa; phylum Chordata; class Actinopteri; order Percopsiformes; family Amblyopsidae; genus Amblyopsis; species Amblyopsis rosae. Next base: position 811,369 of record JAODTR010000013.1, on the reverse strand, counting down.
GCTGAATCCATTTCACCTCGAAATGTCAGTAGTAACAGTAAAACGCCATCGGGATACTTTTCCGCCTATTGTGAAGAAGCAGTGGGAATGCATAATATTTGTGAAGTCACACAAGTCAAGAAACCAACCTGTTAAAACGTATGGTTAGTTCTCTTGAATCATGTTCTGAATTTATAGCACACACACACACACACACACACACACACACACACACACACACACACACCACAGTAGCTGTCTGTCTGTCTCACCTTATTTCACAAACACATTTAGCTATTCTTGTCGTTCCTGACAGCAGCCTTGTTCACCTAAGCCCCGCCCCCCCCCAACCGCTGCGTTTGATTGAGGGTTGGGTGACTGTAGGTGCGTGATGAGGCCCCGCACATCTCAAATTCATCATGATGTAACCGTGAGCAACTGGGACCTAAATTACCTTCATCTGGCATCATTCCAGCACATGCTATAAATGAGGTAATCGTCCTTGACTATAAAATTTGCATTTTCAAGACTTAATTGCTATCATTACATTTTTTTGCGTAATTCTATTAATTTAAAAGAATAGGGGATTGGAGGGTTTTTATGGTTATAATTTGCAGTAAAACAATGCGTTCCTAAAATAGAACAAAAAAAGGCTTGGGAGGATAAAGGGTGAGGAGGGACAGGCAGTGCTATTCTGGCCTCACATTGTGTGCCCTCATTGGACCATCCCATAATCGAACACGTGCAACAAAGAAGAAAATCCCCTAAACTAACAGGGAATGCGTCCGTTCTATCCTGACGCATTGTGCAGGTTAACTGAAGCTTGTGTTTGCTCTATTTTACCACACGCTTTATTAGTATTAGTATTATTATTACTATTATTATTGTTATTATTATTATTAATAATATTATTATTATTATTTGTTTATTTATTTATTCAAAAGCGGTGATGTCAGCCATCCCCGGACAAAGTATAGTGGAGCGCAGGGCGGATGACATGGCACAGCTACATCTACTCCCATTCGCGCTTCCCGCCGCGAGCTGGCCTGAGACGTCGTTTTGGGCGGCGGGCGGCCCGCCAAGTGCCAACAACATTCTGCAACCCGCTGCACCTCCCCACACCACTCTGACCTCAAAAGGGTGGCCTCAATTTGGCGCAGGGTTGACAAACACGAGCATCCCCGTCCCTCGCTTCTGTAGCGGTGCCCTACTTTATCATACATAATTACGTGTATTAATATTTACTGGGGACAGCAGAGATTAAGATAGATTTACTGTTTGCTAAATGTGTAAGCAACAATACTCTACTACACCTCGTATTTACAGTATATCCTAGTTCACTGTTTATGAACTGATTGGGAGCTGCATGTTATGGTATAATATGGAAAGGGTATTATTGATTATTGAGGGGGAGGGGTGGAGCACCTGCACTATAGGGGAGGAGTGGAGAGCAGAGCTTCTCAGCCTCAAGTTTCAAATCTAAAGGACATTTTTGTAAAGCTGGTTGAAACCACAATGCCGTACATCAATATAGCAGCTACAGTTTATATGCTGCATTTTATTTGTTAATAGGCCAATATTACCTATAGGCTATACACAGTATATCTTATTGCTATACTGTAAGTTACCATGCATGACAAGTCTTTTATCCTGAATATACTGTATGCTTCTTAAGCTAACGGTGTGAAACACACCTATACTGTAGCAAGTGGTAGAAGGAGACGATGGCTTTCTTCCACATCCTGTTGCATCCGCTCCTTCTCTACTGTTCCCGCACGGCTGACTACAGCTGACACTGAGCAGGTGCTGTCGTCACAAAGGGTTTAGCCGGTGTCTCCGAACAGGAAGCCTGGTGCCTAACGTAGCGGCGAAGACGCTGAGCGTTGTTGTGACCGTGTCAGCAGGCATCAGCTCAGGCTGCCGTGCGAGGTGGCGGCGGCCAAAGTTCTCCGTCTTTAGCTTCCATTGCAGCAGCTGTGGTGTGTGTCCACGCGTGTGTGCTTTGCTGTCAGCTAGACACACACACACACACACACTGTGGGATGTTACTGACATAAGGAAGAGTGTGTGTGTGTGTGTAGGTGTGTGTGTAAATATAAGATACTGATTCACTTAATGCTCATATACACATATCAGTGAACTACATTAATTGAAAAACAAACATGTAATGGTTTCCGTTTGCATGCAGCATAGCAAAATGGCTACTTACATTCTCCTTGTATACACAGGATGTACATAGCCGACAGTATGTTGAGTTACAATGACTTGCAAAATAGATGAAGATCCACATCAACAGGGATGGTTTGACATTCTTAAGCATGCAATGACTGGTGCGCCCGTCATGATCCCGGTGATAAGCTCCATCTCTCAGCACGCTAAGCCGGCGATAGTGAGGAATATCTGGGATTTCACTTGAAGGGCCCTGTTTCTCTGTGGGCTATATATGGTGAGATAGAAATGGCAAGCTGTTTGTTTTCATAGCACACAAGTCTAACTTCTCCTGGTTTCTATAATCATCCATATATCATTGCAACAGGTAATCCCATTTCAAAATAAATGTCAACTTCTCAGCATTTTGTGACATATGCTTAGCATTAAGTCACTCACTTTTTTAAATTTGTTTTTGTGAATTAAAGTATCTCTCAGTCACACTGAATTGCATTGATTACATTTTTAGATTTTTCTTAGTGGCCGGTAAGTCTTAACTGGGCTTAATGGAGATGGCTAGCAAAATAAGGTTTACAAACATCAGTATGAATCAGTTGTTCTGACTCAGTCTACACGCAGAAGGCATACTGAACTTTGTTTCTCTAAACACTGAACTCATCTGTTAGGCAAACTAAAATGTAATAATCAAAGTGTATTTCAATTGTCGTTCTCAGCATCGAGTAGAATTCTGTTGGAGAACACACAAGCTGAAACATAGGGCAAGAGATGTCTTTTGGCAGCGAGGACATTTGGCCAACCCTAACCACATGACTTGTACTGCACTTCAGAAAAGCCAGCATCTTCTGTTCCCACGTTGTCGGTTTTTGGCCTCCGTCTGTACCTCATAAAACCTTGCAAACTGGGACTGGGAGGGTGGCAGAAGATGCTTGTGTATGTCACATTCAGGCATTAGAAAGACACTTCTTGAGCTCTGGTTTCCCAGCTGACTAGCAGGGGATGCCAGCACCTGTCTCAGTGAAGGAGATGTAAGTCTTCTTCCAAGCCAAGTCAATGGAACACTTCCTCTATACACACGGAAGCACCACACACACACACACACACACACACACACAATCTAGCTCAACACACATTCACAGGAGCTTGTAAACACACACACACACACACACACACACACACAACTGGCAACCAACCTCCGGTATTTGGCTGTCTCTCTTGCACCTCAGCTCGGCAGCCTGACACCATCTGTCTCATACAGTGGCTGTTTGTTTAGAGCTGACTGACTTGAGCTTGAAGGGCTTTTCACACGGGATGCGACGTCCCGCTCTCCGTCCCGCACCCTCCCGCCCGCCTCTCACGTGAAAGGCAAATCTACTGCCCAGTCGCGGAGGCGATGTGTCTCGTTTTGAGGTAACCGTGAGAACACAACAGTAAACAAACCACGTAGATGAACCAAAAATATATATCTCTAAATAAACCTAGCCTATTTTCAATGAATTGAGACAAAATATGTGGAGAATATATGATATAGCATGTCATTGGTGCATTTTCATATAAAGTTTTTTTAAATAATATCAACTGTAGGCCATGTCCAATAAACATGTCAGCATATTTCACACGTTTTGTGTCTGGTATAGGTAAAAGCTTGTGAAAGGCTACTAAAAACTTCAAATTTCATGACAATCTTCAGTTGGTTTGGCTGTGCTGCTTGCTAGCTTACATGCCTACAAGTCAAGAAGGCAAAATGTTTGTTCCCGCCACCTCAATAGTTAAATATATCTCGGAGGCGGGCGGCCATGTTGGCGATTCGTGCACACAAGCGGCAAACTTCTCGGGACTGCGCCTGCCCGCCGTTCAATCTCCCAACCTGCCCGCCTCGGCCGCCTAGCCCGCACGCTTCTCAGTGAAAATGTATTGAACACTAGCCGGTCTCGCATGTGGAAAAGCCCTTAAGAGGGAACTCCCTCCTCTCTGCTCTCAGGCGGCAGAGGAAGGACCACAGAACGGTGGTGAGATGGTGGGAGAACAGTGGTGTCACGCCAAGGTAACATCAGCAGGAGCCTCTGGTCTGGACGAGAGTCATTCTTGCTAGCTTCATGCTCTGCGTCGCGGCGTCGCCTCACACGTCAAAATGCACTGTGAAGCAAAGCGTAATGCTACGGTTTATTGTGTGTGTGTGTGTGCGTGCATGTGTGTGTGTGTGTGCGCACATGTGTGGGTGTGCGTGCGTGTATGTGCGTGTGTGGGTGTGTGTACTGTATGTGGGTGTGTGTATGCTTTTAAGGGGATGTGGCTTTAACAGATTTGGTAATTCTGTGCTGTTTCATCAGAGGAACAGCACAGAATTAGTGCGATCTCTTTTTTTCGTTTCTCGTAGTAGCCTATCTATTGCGTACAATGAGTGAAACAGTGCCCCTCAAAATGAATGGTGAATGTGTGGTGAAACATAGTATTGCACTCCTATGTGAGGAGGACAAGCAAAATGTACATCAAATAAATTTTTTAAAAAGAAAAACCAATACATTTAGGCTATCTTCAAATCTTGTGTCAAACTGTGATTAGTCAAGACTAGAGGAAGCTAGCATCCTGCGACGTTTCCCTTGAACGCAGTGAGCAGTCCTAAAATACTCACATCTTGGATTAATATGTATGAAAAAATGCTTTGGTTGTTTTGATCGAGGAACCCTTATGAACTCAAGGAATATAAATAATGAATAGGCAGTTTTTGACACATATTCGGACATTTTATAACCTGACATGCCAGATTAATTGTTTTCACAGCTCTATCTGGGGATTCGTACATTGAAACTGTTTATAAATGGCAGGCACTTTCAAAAAATAACTTGGCAGTTGATTTTATGAACCATCTGGTAGTTTTTGCTGTTGGCAAACCTAAACCACGCCTGTATAGCCATAAATAGTTGCTACTAGGACACATTCAAAATTATTTCTAGGTTTTCCAGTCTGATTCTCACACCGAAATAAAACTGAAGCTCGCGAGATCAGCATAGTCTTGCGAGGCTAGACTCTTTATGCTTCAAAAGTAAAGTTTTCTTTTTGTTTACATAGGCCAGTAGTGGTAGTGGTTTATGTCCTGAATCAGTGTTTACTTTGCTGCTGTAGTTTTCTAGGATAACTGAACACTTCAATTGTGAATAATCAATATTGTTCTAACAATGTGTAGCATGTCCATATTGATTTGTAGCCTATGTGATATCAGCATCACATCAAACCTTTGACGCAGACTATTCATCATATACTGTCCATTACGTGGATGTCAGCGGCATGTTATGAGGGAACATATTCATATTGGTGGGCAGTGCGGCACAATAAGGCCTCTGTGTAGTCCTATACATTTATATGGTAGGCTACCAGGCACTCCAGCACATCATCCCGGTCTCATCATGCCGGTAAATCTGAATCAATTATGCTACTTTGCTAGTTTCCATGAAGTTAAGATAAATTAATGAATGATTGAGATTGGATTGGATTGAGTTTGAGATTGAGTGGATAATCTTACTGTTGAATGTCCACATTGACAAGTGCCTACTAACATTTACACAATAGCAATCAGCATAGCAGGCCATCGAAAGACTACATTAGATGAATAGCGAGCAACAAGGTGGGCAATGTGAACACTGCAAATAATGCCATATCAAATATAAGTGCAGATATATGAATTATTACCTTACTAATGCTTAGAACAAGCAAAACTGGCTGCCAGTGGAGTAAGTGAAATTCACTTGATAATATTTCTTACATTTACTTAAATTAAGTCACTAGATAAGCCATTTGTATTAGAAACAAGTCCAACTAGATTTTAAATCTAAAAACATGATTAACACACTTAGATATAGTTTTTGCAGTTAATTTAAATTTAAAAAATACTTAAGATTGAGTTTGTGAATGTACTGTGGTGTTAGCCTGTCCCGGTGCTCTCTCATTCCCCCTCACAGCAAGTAGGCCCCGGGTTCCAACCCCGGTCGTCCCGGCCTTTCTGTGTGGAGGAGTGTGCATGTTCTCCCCGTGTCTGCGTGTGTTTCCTCCGGGTGCTCCGGTTTCCCCCACTATCTAAAAACATGGCAGGTTCACCCTCCAGTCAGTGCCATGTGGCCAGAGACACTGGACTCTATCTGGAGTTGGTCCCCGGGCGCTGCACAGCGGCTGCCCACCGCTCCCCTTGAGGGATGGGTTAAATACTGGATGAACTCCGCTACGTGTATGTGACAATAAAAGCGCCTTTAACTTTACATGCGTTTGTGCTACACACACATGCTAACACGTTATCATGCTTGCCACCTGCGTGCCCCTATGCGCCCCCATGTGTTAGAGCTGTGCTCGGGTAGCGTGCATGCATTAGCGGAGAGGCTTGTCGGCCCCAGCTGGGTGCCGAGCTTGCACTACTGTACCTGTACTTTTGGCATGAGCCCAGATTTAGTCTGGCAGGTGAGAGACTGTATTCAATGGGCCGTGCCATTCACCCCCACCTCTCCCTCTCTCTCCCTCCCCCTCTCTCTCTCTCTCTCTCTTTCTCTCTCTTTCGTGTCATTCCCTGGGTTGAAATGTTCCTATAGTCAAATGAGACTGCATACCGTGACACACTCCATAATATTGACTCATATCATTGAGTGTGAATGAGCGTGAAGGCAAATAAGCAGACTCATTCTTAGACGCGTGTATACAAGGGGTGCGTGTGTGTGTGCCTCTGTGTGCGTGTGCGTGTGTGTCTGCGTGTGTGTGTCTGCGTGTGTGTGTCTGCACGTGTGTGTGTCTGCACGTGTGTCTCCGTGTGTGTGTGCCTGCGTGTTTGTGTGTGTGTCTGCACGTGTGTGTGTGCCTGCGTGTTTGTGTGTGTGTCTGCGTGTGTGTGTGTGTCTGCGTGTGTGTGTGTGCCTGGCTTTTGGGACTGCTACTGTTTGACCTGAGCTACTGACTTTGAACTCGCCTGCATTTGCATGTTTAGGATCATGTAGCGGCGATGCTCTTATTAATTATTAGTTATTAGTTAGTTAGCATTAGTTACAACCAAAGGGAATCCTATTTCACGTGCGTATCCTCGGCCGGCTCAATGAGGCTTTTCAAATTCTCCACAGCTTTTAACAGCAGCTGAATAACATTAGCAAGTCACAAACGATTGCTGCGCCCTCGTCAGATTTGGCTGATCAAACACGGGACTAGATTTTCAACGTTATTTACGTTGGGATATCACTCTGCCAGAAACATGCACTTATGGAAATGTAATCCCTCTGCAATAACACACTTAATGATTTATTCTATGCAGAGTTATCATTGAGAGTACATGGGCGCAAATATTGTCTGGGGCCTGTAAATTTGTGTTGATGATACTGCCGAGCTTACGTTTCTGTTAACAGTACGGAGGTTCGTATTTTGTTAGCTCGATGGCTCCACATGTACAAATCAATTATTAATACTGTAGTAAATATTATGACACATGTCTAATTACCCAACAATCCTAACGTTTTTGGGGGGCCTTGCCAAGGAGGCATCTAGTTAACAAATATATACCTGCACCCGTAAACACAAGCATATTGCATTGAAGCCGCACACACACATGCATAAAAACACAACTGAAACAAAAACAAAGTCACAGGTACTCAACGTATCGACCAATTAAAATAAGGGATTACCGTGTTTACTGTGTGTGTTTGAGTACCACTACTACACACACAACACACTAGGCAGGCAGGCCTCACATTGCCCAGAGCTACTCGGTAAGGATTCCCGATAAGGAGAATTAGTCAAAACTTGGGAGCTGCCAGTCAGCGCCAATTAAACTTTAATCTTGGGCTGAAACAGGCACAAATAAATTAAACCCTTGTGAGCGGCAATGTGCGCTCCCCTGATAATGGGGGATTGAAGTCGTCTCGGAGTGAGGGCCGCATGTTCCCGGGCTCATCCATAGCAGGCAGCGTTGCAGAGGGAACAGACAGAGGCTGGTGACAGAGTTAACCCAGAGGAACTCACACACACATGCACATTAACACAAATGTGGATGCTAACACAAACACAAGGGAAGACATTCATTTTCAGGGCCACTCTTTTAGTATGTAGTCTTCTTAGTTCATAAACAGAGTGCCTCTGTACTGTATTGTCATTTTCAACTGACGTTTATGTTCTTCTTGTGACCTGATTTCCGCCATAGAACAGCTGTGAATTGTGAAATGAAGCAATAATGCTTCAGATCAGATTGACAGACGCATGCTATTTCACGTAGCCAAAGACCCCGACATCTACAATATGCATGCGCAGATGAATGTGTTTAGTAATGAAGTGCTCAGGCGGACAAACAGACCTACGTGCATACAGTATAGTTTCATGGCCCATGCCTAAATTCATTGAGTGTAGTAAATAATCCCAACCATGCAATTGACCTCCATGTATTCAGCGCCAGCTGCTCAGGCTTGGTTTAGTGACTGTTTTGCATAAGCCAGTGTACCATTTGTAAATGTATCTCAGAGTTGAATCATATCGGACTGTCAAGCGTGTGTTGGAATTTGATAAGCAAGCCATGCATGACGCTCCCAGTCTCAAATATAAATTATATTTGGAATTAAACCTGGGCGAGGAAGACAGAGTTTCAACCAGTATACTGTATTGTTAAAAAATATATTAAAATAAAAACATTTAAAAAGCTGCTCTTCATCAGCCAGAGGAAATACTTTCAATGTTGCAATAGTTAAACGTATAGTTGTCTCTATGCAGGCTGCATAGTGGGAGATATTTCATTAATATATTTAAATGAATTACTACCCTTATCTCTCTTTCGTGTGGCCGACCTGTGCTAGCCTGGTGTTTAATTTCAAAGTAATTTTCTTGCTATGTGAGCATGCCGTTTATGTATTAATATCAGGAGCCTCGTCAGCTGTGATTTATTTTAGGGAAGCGGTCACATACAGTATGTCCTGATATCTTTAAAAAATGAGCCCCAGATGGATGCTGTACCTAGAAAACAATAACAATAACAATATTAGCAACAATAATGAGAATAATAACAATGGCAAAACAATGGTAATCACACATAGTGAAATACCTTGGCGTTTGACCGAATCATACACAATTATCATGCATGTGTATATAATATAATTAATTCTATGTCTGTGCCTCTTAGCCTGGGGCGATCAGCATAGAATCAGTTTTGTATGTATAATAGATCAGAGCGCAGTTCATGAATAAACCAATGCTGCGGTGACTGGGAATGTTTGTCTTTGGACAGCAGAATCAAAGTGAACATGTAATATTGTGATAATCCACACTTGATGAATTCAAGGGGGCTGATTTGCCTCAGCTAAGTTCAGCTAATTTCCAGACATGGCTTGCCTTCGTAATTGAGTTTTCAATAACATTATGATTATTCTAGCCCACATGATAATTTAATTCAAGGTATTTTTTTTTCTTAACACTGCAATATTGTAGATGTGTGATTATTATACATTTGCATGTAGATTTCAGTGCCTTCCTGAAACTCATCAGTTTTCTGCTAACTGAATTTGGAATATTGTAGCATACATTTGGCTCATAACAAATGACGGGACCTGCTCTCGTTATGAGCATGGAGTCAATTATTCAGAAAGTTATTTTTTATATCAATTTTATCCCACCTAATGGGTATTGCAAAGAAAATTCCTACATAGTAAAAAAAAGAATAATAAAACTTGAGAAATACCCGGTTTTAACCTGGTTATCATTATGATTAGATACGAAAAGTGAATATTTTCACTGTTGAACTCATCAAATTCACATCACCGCCAACACAGCTTCTGCGTTTCCAGTTTGATCCTGCTTAAGAAATGCTATCAAACTTAAACATCCTGGCCCCAATACTCATCTGTTGCATAATGTAGGCTGTATAGGCAGGCATGGCGCGGGTGTGAATGTAATTTTCATTAGGCTGATAAAGCCTCCGCAGACTTAGCCGGTGCTAAGGGTACGGTTGGGGCACAAAGCTAAAGCAGGCTGTTGAATATTGGAGCACGACAGCTCTCTTTTCAAAGGAGTCGTGTGCCAAATCCCCTCTTCTCACAGCTCTAGGGGAAAACTAGAGATACTCCCCCTCATCACCCACACCCATTAATGTTTGACAATAGTAGTTGCGCACATACAGTGCATACAGTATGTGCAGCAGTATATCTGAGAACAGCCCCTTATAGAAGCCGCCAGATTTGGGAAATTATTTACAATATCTCCCTGCATCTGAAGCCCTTAACACGCAATGTAAAAAAAGTTTTATAGTGTTGAATCTGCTCATCAAGAATAGAAAGTGGGAGAGAAGTGGGGGAAAAACTATGTGCGTTCAGCATTAGTAGTGCGTTAGCCAATCGCTTTAAGCTGTGCTAGCTGTCACATTAGGATATGACTGGGCAACCAGTCGATGCTTTTGAGCCACTGGGCACATGGAAAGCTGTGAATGAGATCTCCTTTCTCATCCTTCTTAGTTGCCACAGGGCCTACATCAAGGATGGTACCAGCCAAGACATGACATAGTTGAGCTGTTGTTTTGCATAAATGTTGAATCACGCCAGCATCTTTTTACTGTGTAACAGCCTGCACTGGTATTGATTTTATGCGCACTAATATTTAAACTGCCCTCAGAGACTGTTGTTGTCAAATATGCTTTACTAAAGCCTATTGTTGTATATAAATATGGCCACCTAAAACTAAAATTGGTGGTTTGATTTGTGTTACTCGCTTTTAATAACAGACCTAGTAGCAAATGTATACATATTATATTGAATGTGTCCAGATTTGTTCAATAGAGTTACTTTCATGAGTTTGTAGATGGGTTACATTTAAGACAATCATACTTTTTTGTTTTATTTGTTTGGCTGTAAAAAATGTTCTCTTTAAAATGAAAGAGAAATCTAAAAATAAACGGCTCTTCCCAGCATAAGGGGTGGAAAACTAGATATAAGTAGGAAAGAAAGGTTGCAACAACTTTTAACAAAACATGACATGCGAATGAGGGCTGAGTCCTCATTTACATATGCTGACATTTTGCGGAGAATATTTCAACGTTCGGCTGAGCTGTAATGAACTCCTGCCAAGGAGCAGTCAAGAAATAATGTTTCCATAAAGGTAACCTGTCCACATCTTCCACCGGAGAAGGATGTGGAGGAGGAATAGAGATACATTTTCCCTCTCTCTCCCTCAGTTTTTTTATATTCCATATCATGTTGGGTGTTTGACAACAAAGGGACATTTTTCTCTTCCCTTATTCCATCCATCATAGCCGATACTGATTTAGTGTTTTTCCCTCCTTTTTACAGGCTAATTGCACATGGCAGCAACAAATTTGTTAGTGGTGACACCTTAGCTACCCATTGGGACTGCATCTCATTACTGCGCCTGATGTCCAGGAACATCAGATATTATTGGCTGTCATTAATCTGCCATATATAGCATAGGAGGACGGGTGGGTTGGGGGAGGGTAGCAGAGGACACAAAGAGACATGTATGATGCCTGGCAAGGGCTGGTGTGGTAAGGTCAAAGTTCAACAAGGTCGCCAGGAGCCCAGATGGTGTTGGAAGGCAGAGCATTTGGCAAGTATTATTAAACATCAGATGCAAATAGCGTTACAGTTTGTTATTACAGTTGATTGTTGTGAGGATTATTGTTGTTTTCTGCGTGTGTATGTGTGTGTGCGTGTGCGTGTGCTTGTGTGTAAGTTGAATATGTTGTGGTGGTCTTGCATTATTCAATAAGCAAATGCATGTCTACTTATAAAAGTTGTAGAATTTTGTAACACATTATTGCAATGTAAAAATGCATTTATTGTATTATTATTTGTATATGGTTTGTTACATTTTCCAAGGAAAATTACATACATGTTTATACTCTTGCATGTCTCTATAAGCACTTTGAAAAGCTGTTTTGAAAATAGATTCCTGGCTTTGTTTCGTCATGTAGCAAACTGGCTTTTGTTTTCAAATCCTTTTTGACTAAAATGAATATGACAACCTTAAACAATTTTTTTCAGAAATAAATTAATTCTGTTTGATCGAGGACTTATTGTACAAAAAGTGTTTTTTCCCCCATATGTTTAATTTGATACAGCATATTTGGCGTTTTTTCCTCGCACAGCCCTGCCTAAAGTCTCCTATACGCATACTAGACAGGATTACACCTTCTAAGCAGATTTCGTTGTGGTAGGGTTAACGCAGATCCCCCTTCTGTGCTGAACAAACAGGACATCATCTGAAGACACAGGATCTACCGGGGCTCTCATTAAGGTCTTTTTTTTTTTTTTTTTTCGGAAGAGAGGGGTTCTGTCCTGTTTTATTTTTGTGTAGAAGCAGCACGTTTGAGGCCTCCTGCCGTGTTGCCTGGCTCTTTAAGAGAGTCGGAGTGTATGGCCTAATGACTAAAAGTTCCTCTATAAAAAGTATACAGCGCAGCTCCCTGCAAATTGAGTTTCCTCTTTGTGCCAATTGAGGGTGGTTTATGTAGGCTGCGGGGAGTTCCTTTGAACTCTTGTTCTGAAAAAAAAAAGAAAAAGAGAAAAAAAACTCTGGGTTCCGGGGTCAACCACGCCCCCCAGCCCAAGTCCTGGCGGGTACAGGCCAGAGAGGACGGGGTTGTGCTTCAGACACCCAAATTCATGCCACATTGCACACTCCAGACAGAGAGAGGGAGAGAGGAAAAAACACATCTCAAAATGAGTTTATGGTGGCATGAAGCAGGTGTTTCTCCTCCCTTTATTGGTAATAAATGAGTTTGTAAATTGGACTTTATTGGATTAAAGTTTCTAGTTGTGTTTACATAGGGCCAAGGTAGCATAAAGTCATTAGCCGGGGCACCACTCTGCTTATTCAAAGTGGCATTTTTATGGAAGCCAGTAAGGATGCCTTTGTTTCTTTACTAGAGAATTTGATAAGGCCCTAAATGTTACTAGCTTACACAGATGACAGCCATAAATATCTGCACTTCAACATAGTGACCAGACACCCAAACATGCAACAAAACTGTGAAGAGAGTAGTACAGTCTGTGTTTGATTAGTAAGTGACAGCAGTACTGAAACTTACAAGAGTTATTAAAATTAAAATTTTAAATAAAATGTAATACATTTTAAAATATGTATATAATACATGAACAAGGTATGCTTACAAATAAGGATGTGCCAAGAGGTACATGATGTCTTTCTTTTGTCCCAGCTATCTTTATTGCCAAAAGCGAATATTGGCGGCGTCCCATAAGAAAGCAATGGGGGCCTGGATGCCCAAAGCCCAGCCAAGTGGCAGCGATTGTTTCTAACGTCGGGGGCATGAATGCTCTGCTCATTCTTTACTAATCAAAACCCCCAAAAAAGGTCTCAATATAAATCCCATGACTTTTTCCTCGCCCCCCACCCCATCATCTTCACAATTATGCACACACACTGCCATAAATCTAATGCGCTTTCATGATCTGTGGGTGAGGAGTACATAAAAACGTGTTTGCCGGATTTGCATACAAACACACTTATTGTAAATCCCCCTCAGAAGTTGTAAATGATTGTCTTTTCTTGAAATACATCTCAGCAAATTGTATTTGGGCATGTTTATGAATCCTATTACGGCATGGGTTTTATCATATTTTGTGGACAGCGATGGCTTCTCATCGCGGCTGTTAAAAAGAGCGAGAGGGGCCTTGGGCGATCGAGTCTGTCATTTGTTTCATACGGGCGTCGGATTTCCCTTCATCGCTCCACGACAGGTCCACGCTAGAAAGATGGATCTCTTTTAGGTCCTCACAGGATGAGTAATTCACTAAGTACTGCCGTGAGAGGCTCCATCCGAGGCCCATTTTGGTATTTTCATTTTCCGTATTCGGACACATTAATTGGAGCCTGTATGATGTGGAGAGAACAGCAGACTCTTTGATGGTGGTCTGTCCAATCTTTTTCCCCCCATAGCCTCCAAACAAATTGACATAATCTAGTATAATATTGCATAATAAAGCCACTATAGGCCAGTATATCAAGACTCTGGAAGCTGCTGGGAAAAGCAGAAACACGTTGTACTGGCTTTTGTGACTCACCAGTTACCTTCCTAAAATAATGGCCTAAGTCATTTTTGACAAACTTTACATTATTATTATTATTATTATTATTATTATTATTATTATTATTGTTGTTATTATTATTATAGTGAGTTTTCAGTACTCAAACGTTTACAGTTATTGTAAATGTACATTATATTATCGTGTGCTATTTTTTTAACATAGGCATATGTTTAGAAATATAAACTAAATATATGTA
>JAODTR010000013.1:766092-782355 GCA_025399935.1 Amblyopsis rosae | reverse complement strand
CAAGTGAAAGTGACACTTACTGTAAGCAACTGAACAAAAAACGTCTGTAAAACACACAAAAATCATGTATCCATGCACCCTCGAGATTGTTGACAAATGGGTCTCAGATCCATTCCTTTGAAGATCGCTTTTTATTATCCATTTGTTCGCGTAGCCACTACAAAATAATGTTCAGGTATTAAAATCAGCATCTTCTTCTATTTTATGAATTAGGCCTACGTTTCATTCGTTTCATTCAGGGCCATAGAAGTAAACTGTTTACTTATATGGCTCTGGTTTCATTCATTGCTTAGATCGCAATCAACTGAAAGGTGCATAGGCTCCACCTACTGTACCGGATATGTCGTACCGTGTCTTGGTGATGGTATCTCTCCAGTACAGCATGACTCTCCCTTCTGCATCTTGTCAGACCTCTCAGAGAAAGGCTTTTTTGACATGCAGAGCAGTGTCACCGTAGGATTTGATGTGGCCCGACGAAAACAACGCAACTGCCGTTGACCTTCCAGTCATGGCCAAGGACTAACGCACATGGCTGATACACACACGTGCTGTACTGTACGTGTCTGTTTACGTGTGTTATGTGCATTGTAGCTACAACGTGTATCTTTCCACGTGTGTCTCTGTGTCTTTGGGACACACCTTTATGAGTTGGAGGCTATGACGGCCTTGTTGTGTGTGATCCATGAACCCTGTATTCTTCAACAACAGCCCTGGCATGACGAGTTTGGAGCCGAGTAAGGGTGCTATTGTAGACAACGCAAACATATACACACACTTCATGTGTTCATTTATATGCTCAACAAGTGCTTGTGTGTGTGTGTGTGTGTGTGTGTATGCACATGTGCGCGTTAGTTTTGAATCTGTGTGTGTTCAGGCCTTCAGAGGCCATATATTGGTCACAGCTGGCATCTACAGTACATTGTACATTTCCTAAAACCTATGTGTCGCCAGCAAAACTAGCATGCAGACAAATACACAAATTTTGCCTCGACAACACAAACTGCAAACACAACATAAAAACTCTACACACACAACAGCAGCCCCGTTTCCAAATTGCACCTGACAGCACAATAATTAGTCGCAGCAATACACATTACAACTGTCCTATACACTATGTTCCCAAATAAAACTCAGCAGAAGCTCTTGACACAAAAGAGGCACCAACAAAGAAGTCAGCACAAACACAAACAGTGGGGGTCAGCATATGTCTAGTCAGCACACAACACCTCACAAGACAACTGTCCCAGCCACGGAGGTGACCCTCCCAACGGTGGAGCTGGTTGGATCACAAAGGTTTGTGTGTGTGTGTGTGTGTGTGTGTGTGTGTGTGTGTGTGTGTGTGTGTGTGTGTGTGTGTGTGTGTGTGTGTGTGTAATCTTAAAAACACTTTGCAACCAGTAGAAATCCATAGTTGTGTGGGTTCCCATGGAGTGATGCATGCGTTCCTGTCCTGTGTTTGTCTGTGAGTGCGTGGGGATGCGAGTGTCATGTCCAATACTGCACAGAATAGTGGGAAGAGCTGAATGCACAGATTTGGGCATTGCCCCCAGGGTTAACGCTCCATACAGTATAGCGAGGTGACACTTAAACCTTTGAACCCTTTTTTTCTGGGGTCCAGGAAATGAAATCAGAGGGACAGTTTAAATTTGACAGCTACTAAGGCTGTAGAATTTGTCTATAGGAGGTGCTTGTTTTAATGGTTTTAGGTAGAATTTTGAATGGATCTCTGGAGAACTCTGAAACGCAAATAGGAAAATAACCAAATTACACATCACATGATCCAAAAGAGCCAATTGTCTGCTTTACAACAACCAAACATTATCCTATTTAACCAATCATGTGGTTACATTGACGTAAGCCACTTGCCTATATTGTCTTCTTAAATAACTGCTGGGGGCGTTTCAAAGATGGATGCGAATGGCAAGACTTGCCTATAAGGACTTTGGTAATGCATGTGTCACGGGCACGGAGGTAAGGACCCAAACGCTAGACATGTAGCTAACTTAAACAAGGTTTATTCACAAAAAGGAAACAAAAGGGCAGGAACACAGGGAACAACGCAACATTGACATAACATCAACAATAACCGACACAGGACTGGGGAAAACACTGGGGCTAAATACACAGGTAGACAAGACATGAAGACAGACCATAGGCTAACAACAACGAGGAACAGGTGCAGCACATTATACGTGATTAAACAGACACGGGTGGAATTAACGAGACTGGGAAACACTGGGCAGGGAGTGACGGGCAAACAGGCTCGATATACAGGGTAAACACATGAAGTGACGAGCCTAGCACAGGACAGGGATCATGAAACATTACAGCATGTAGGGATTAAATGTGTGTTAGCTACTGTATGCTTGTCCATAGCACCGCTTTACTGTAACTCCTAATTTTCACCAGGCACATCTCTGTTGCGTTCCGGCTCCGTCATGGAGCTCTTTTCAATGGAAGTGAACCACCAAATCATCCAGCGTCTCAGGAGCGTCTCAGGAGCGTCTGGGACGCTTCTGAAAGTGACCAACTGCTAATCAGACATTAAAAAAAAATTCTGTTTTGTCTGTTGCTGTGAAAACTCAACAAGACAAGATCACTAACGTGACGGAACAGAGACGCGTCCGGTGAAAATCAGGCATATCTGGCTCTCTGGTATGTCTTAATATCGTGGTAGAGCTCACAGATTAAATATCAAAGTTCTACAAATTCTGTAAATTAATTGTGTATCTTGTATTGAATCCTGGTTACACTTTATTGAACCTGTAAGAATATACTCCGTAATAAAGTATCAAGTCCTTCCATGTAAAACACTTGTTGAAAATGGATTTACAGGACACATTAGGTTTAATTTAGCAATCGTCTGTTTAACAGTTGTTCCAGTAATGAGGAAACATCGCTGCCTCTTACAGTCATGTGTGATGTTTACAGTTTGTTATATTGTGTATTAGCCTCCACCACAACCACTGATCCATCCTAAGTTAATCACTCCAAACAGCATTACAATTAGTGCACTTTGGAGTCAAACATCCATCTCCCGCTCTATCTATCACTATTTTTTTTTTTGGTTCCTCTATGTGGTAATATTCCCCAATTAAAGCATTATTGTAGCCTACTTCATCAAGGGCTAAAGTAATCAAGATTAATCTCCGTGAGCTGACACGCGCTGTTTGCTAAGGAACACACAGAACAATTGCTTTGGGCGAGCATCATTAGGAAATGCAATAAAATGAGACAAACTGATTATATTTCAGAACTGGGGAACAAAATAAAAACACAATTTGGGGAGGGCTCCAATTATGGCATCTGTGCCTGCTTGCTCCGACACCAACCATTAAAGCTACTGCTGTAATGGCTGGCTACAAGTTTGGGTGTGAACGTGTGGATATGTGATGTGTTGCCAGTGGTGGCAGCTTTCTGCCACATACTGTATATAGGCTACTGTACAGGCTTCCAGATATGCTTTTTACACTTCCACAGATCTAGCCAAGGAAGCCATTTGAGCTACATTGTCAATGGCTATCTAATAGGGGTTAAGTGTTTTGAATTCTGTCTTTTGAGAAGACATTTCTCAAGCAACCGTAAGGCAAGTTTTAAGATAATTATAGCTCAGACAGGAGAAAGGATACGTTTGCTGTAGGCAGTGTGCATGTTTTGTTGTGTGTGTGTGTGTGTGTGTGTGTGTGTGTGTGTAGGTGTGTTTGTTTGTGTGTGTGTATTTTGTGTCCTATGAATTTAAATGCACACAGAGATGCCTGTATTCAAGCTAGTTGTGTGATTGCCTCACTGCATTTGCATGCATGCAAGCATGTTTCCTAGGTATGTGCGTGTTTTGTTTATCCGTGCCTGCCTTCAGTAGCTAGCTGGCGAGGTTTAGCGGGGCAATCTATTTATGTCATTCATGGCCACTCCGTAGTGAACAATACGTTGAAACACACACTGCGATTTGCCGGTTAGCAGTGAAACCGTTTTAAATGCTTATTAATCTTGCCCGGGGCTAATCTGTTCCTCCTCCATCCCCAAAATGGGAACTGAATGAAAATACATGGCAATATAAAAAATAAAACACCTTATCTTATCACTGCGTGGAGGTAATATTGTGTGATCCCTCTCTGAAATAGCTATGAACATTCCATGAATATATTTTGAATATTCCCCTCCGCCTGCGTTTGAATTGATGGACGACTGAGTCGTATAGTGCGTCCATGTTGCTTGTCCCATGTCGCACATCACCAGTATCACAACAATTTCCCAAGCAAGC
Source organism: Amblyopsis rosae (assembly GCA_025399935.1). NCBI lineage: Eukaryota > Metazoa > Chordata > Actinopteri > Percopsiformes > Amblyopsidae > Amblyopsis > Amblyopsis rosae. The sequence continues at coordinate 778,094 of JAODTR010000013.1, read as the reverse complement.
CTGACAAGAGCTTTCCACTTTCCATTCATGTAGATTGGATGTGGGAATAAAATGAAACTGCCTCATTGTTTCTATTACTGTATTGTGTCTTGGCCCGCCCTGTAACGCCTTAGACATTATACTGTTTCTGACAATAGCTAGCTTAAGCTGAATGGACTGACATCGGTGATAGCAGTGTGACTGCACACTATTCTCCCTCAGGTGTGCACCCTATCATGGCAACTCAGTTGACTGTGGAGCTCATGTCACTCACGCAAGCACTACGACCTGCCTCTGAAAGAAAGAAAGAAAGAAAGAAAGAAAGAAAGAAAGAAAGAAAGAAAGAGAAAATTACAATAAGAGAGAGAGAGAGAGAGAGAGAGAGAGAGAGAGAGAGATAATGAAATGGGAGAATGGAGACATGGAGTCCCTTTTCAGAGACCAGAGAGACCTCTTCCATTTACTCTCAGGTAGGACATTTCACAGCAGATGGGAGAAAACAACATATATAGGTTTCACATATATGGTGAATGGAATTAAACATAACTGCAAAAGTGTAAAACAAGTATAGGCTAAAGTCTTTGGCTGTCCCAAGGCATTTTGTCAAGTTGGCATATAGACCTAATTAATTAGCACTTTATTTGAGTGAGATCTCTGCTCTTGGGCTCCCTGGTTGATCCTTAATCCCAGGTTGCTTTAATCTCCTCTACTGAGAATACTGTACTGCAGGGCTGCATGGCTTGCTATTTCACATTATTAGCATGTAGCATTTATGCACTATCTGCTGGAGAAAGGCCTTATATTGAACGGTAGTTTGTATTTAATGGCCAGGGGGGGCGGAGAGTTATCACGAGTAACATACTGTGCATTCACTGCCCCCCCTCCCTCCACACACACACACACACACATTATTCAACGCTGTTCACAATTAGTTGTTCTACATGACAGCATATGGTCTTAAAGGCAGGGTCAGTCATTCCTACTTACTTCGAGCTCAAATAAAGTCAGTATCGCTCCGTGGTTCTCCCCGGTGGCGCCTCACACGTCGAAATGCATTGTAAAGCGAATTGTAGTACTACGACTTGATGTGAGAGGTGTTCGCTACTTTGTTTATGCTCCTGATTACGGAGCCAGGGCTGTGTAGAAGAATCAGATGTTTCGTTCAGCAGGCACAGACACCGGTATGCTGGCGAAATACGAGGAGATATTTGTTGAATTTCACAAAAAATGTATTATCTTACATTTAACTTGCAATAGCTGTCTACACCTTTAAGTATACAGTAGCTCTATAATGTGGTGTCATACTTCTTATTAAGACTTTTTATTTGGGGCAATATTGTATTTCCCATGGGCCACAGATGTATGGGAACTGACCAGATCAATACAATAAGACACACAGACATAATGTAGAGTATGATTTGCCAATCACTATTATCATTATTATTATTATCATTATTATTAATATGCATGAACTATGTTCACGCTGCCCTGACCTTTGTCTCTTCACTGTATAAATCATAAATGTTCGTGATTATCATAGTCCATCCATGTTTGCGTGCATGCTAGCGTGCGTTTGTGTATGTGTGTGTGCCTCTTTGGTTTATCATGCGGAATATGTCCTTTTCATATCGCTGTCTCTCCTTCCATTCCTCTGGCTATTCCTCACGTTTTTTGCATACTCCCAGGTCTCCCTGGGTATGGGGAATAGAGAAGGAGAGGTTGGGGGGGGGGAGGAGAGAAATAGTTAGCAAAGTCTGCGAATGATTGATGGGCTAATTTCAAGCTCCGAATAAAGCAGTTTTCCTAAGTCTGTTGATTCTCCATTTATTAGCTAACAGAAACATTTATCAAAAAAGTCAAATTTTTTGCTTAAGCAATAATTGCATTTTAAGCCCTCATTAGGCCTCCCATGCATGCATAATCCAATTGAATAAATACAGTGTAGGAGTGAAGAATTAATACCCCCCTCCAATGTTAAACTGAAAGTTGGAGATTCTTCAGGGCGACTCTCATTTACAGAGAGGAGCGCGGGGAGAATTACTTTATGGTGCAGAAGAAATGGTATTCCAGTGTAGACATGCAGGCTTCACTGACTGCCTTCTCCCCAGGAGAGCCCTGCTTTGTCCTCCTTAGTCTTGTTCCTCATTACAATAATTGTGTTGCTTAAAACTGAAAGTTCAAGTTCGTACTTTTGTTTTGCTTGGCCAGAGCAGTATTTCATTTTATGTATTCGTTCTTATTATTTCTTTCTTTTATAAATGCCTGGCAGCCTATCTTTAGCCTTTAGCGTAAGTAGCCACGTGCAAACAGGAGTCATGTCTTGTTACCTGGCAACAGTCCCACTAGCCTGCTTAAAGCTCCTGTTGGAGCGGAGAGAGACAGTTTTAATCACCTAGCAAATTTCCAGCACTGAAAACAGACAGGGCCTCAACGTAATCTTGTTAGCACAATGAGGCCGTTTTCAGATATCACTGCTAATCAAATCATCCCAAAAGCTTTGGGCCTGGGTTCCTTTGGGTGGGGAGGTTATGTTAGCGGGGAAGTGGATGTTCGGAGGAGGGGGTCTGTGCATGTGTCTATACCGTATATGCAGTCCGTTATATGATGTATTGGCAGCTGTGGTTTACAGTGCAAGCTGTGGTGCAATTCTGTACTGAAGACGGGGAAGAATTGTGTTTACTTCCAAACAATAATCTAATACATGATGTTTATAAACATGTACAGTAAGTATATCTATTCAGGATAACTGTGAACAACCACCCCCCGTGCACACCCACGTGCATACGCACACACACACGCACACACACACGCACACACACACACACGCACGCACACCGCACCCACAAACTCCGACTTGAACTTCAATTTGAAAGGCTCCCCCACATCTCCCAGTAGATAACCTGGGTTTCTTTGTAGCCCAGAGCCACTCACCAGCACCCACAGAGACTTCCCAACCTAGTACCCAGGAGAGACCATTTTGTGCAGAGACAGAGACAGGGACGGGGAGAGAGAGGGAGAGAAAGAGGGAGAGAAAGAGAGAGAGAGAACAAAGCCACCCTGCAAGGTCTTAAGAAGTTAAAGCATGTTCTTTGATAGCCCCAACCTACCTATAGCGCAGCACCGTTGATCCGACGGCAGGGAAACCAACAGCACCGCGGAGGAACCGGGAAACCCAGAGGAGAATATACAGTATGAAGAGGCAGAAGTGGGCCAAAGCCCAAACTCTTCTCTTATTCAGTGCATTTCTTCCATATCTAACACACACACACACACTCCAGTGTGATGTATGCAGAGCTGATGATTTAGCAGTCGTATTTCAATGCAGCAGATCTATTGGAATAATACTTCACTAGCTCATCCATGCTCAACATTAGCATATCTACAGAACAGTGCATTTGACAAAGCTACAGTGAGCGAAAGGCACTGAAAGGCTGTACACTGTACGATACATAAGCGATGGTATCAGGGGATGTGCAGCGTTCTTACTGGAACAACTTTACATTTCCTTTTGAAAATCTTCCACTGCATTCATCTTGCGTGGTGATGTAAGCATGATGCATCTTAGATTAGTGGATTACTCGTGTGCCGTAGAATTTCGCTACTGTTAGCTGACGAAAAATGTAATATTATTTTGCTTTGGAGATGTGCACAAGTATGATATACAGTATTTTTTCAAGCGTAAATACGCTCTCCAGGAAAAGGTTAGCGCTTTCTGTAATAAGCCCAATGTTGCAATGCGCATTTCATATTTTAATAACACAGTGTGAATGAAGAGATAACATTTTACAGTAAATGAGGTGCATTCAAAAGTTTAAATTATATCTAGCACTACAGTAACTATTGTTGGCAAGGAAATGAGTTTAGCATGCACATACATGTTGTTAGGGAGTTATTGTTTTGCCCTGTGTGTCTTCTCAATCATATACAACAATCTATTGCATATTCATGTAAACATTTTGAGACATTTGTGTGTTTGCATTTGTATTGGATTCATTAAATTAATATAACCTTATTAAGTCAAAATGTGTGCTGTTTATAGTGGAAGAAGTCTTAGCCTTACAAATGTTATTCTCTTTGCAAAACTAGTGATAAAACACCTTTGTTTATTGTCAATTCATTTTCAGTCTGGCTCTTCCATTAGCGCACCTACGTAGTTTTAGTAGATAATGGCTGCCAGAAAGGTAAGTCACTGCCCTCACCGAGCTCTTATTGAGCGTGCAATTGTTGACCTTAAGTGTCAGAAAGCCCGGCTTGATGAGTGACAGCAGTTGTGACAATAAGCTCCTAGCATTCTCCCCTTACAATAGCAATGGGTGGCTAACACAGAAAAATGGAGATGGACACATGAACACACCGAGTCACTATCCCCAGCCATTCGGTCAGTCACGGCAGAGACCCCTTCAGGGTCGGCTCTGTCAGTCAGACACAGTAACCCTGGGTCAGGGGCCTGTCCATCATGAGCAGTGATGGAGTGTGTGTGTGTGTGTGTGTGTGTGCGTGTGTGTGTGTGTGTGTGTGTGTGTGTGTGTGCATGCATGTGCATTGTCCCCCAGTGGCGGTGATTGTGCTCATTACTGCCCATTTACATTTCATCAGCAGGCTAGCTAGCCCCGCGCTGTTAGCACCCGCGACTCATTAGCACTGGAAGGGAGGAAGTGTTGTGTGGGGGTGTGGAATAGACAGGACAAGGGAGGTGCACTGAGGCCTCAGGCACGCAGGATCCAGAATACACTGGGGGGGGAGAGTCTCAGAACAAGAGCACAGAGAGAGAGGTAGGCAGACAGAAACACACATGAAAGAGAGAGAGTGAGAGAGTGAGAGTGAGAGAGAGAGAGAGAGAGAGAGAGAGAGAGAGAGAGAGAGAGCTGCCATTGTGCTCCCGTCTGATCAGATAAAGCAGGGAAAGGGAAGTAGGAGGGGCTTAAATCGATATGTAATAATGTCCAGTGGTGTCTCTGGCCATGCCCTTTCCTGGTTGACTGAAGTCTCTGCTGCTGGGAGACGCTAGCAAGCATTTAGCCAAGCGCTAAAGGTCTGATGCTTGGCCCTGCACGGTTCACATCATGATCTGGTTTTAGGGATCATTCTGAGATGCATTGCACAGTTTAGACTAGACATGTTTAAACATGTGGACGATCTAAACAAAGAATAGATAATCAATCAATCACATCAAAGGGTTTTCAGTGGAATGAGCCAGCAGTAAATATCCAAATTATAGTTTCAGGAGTTCATCTTTTGAAATACAATACTATAATTTCGAGGTTGTGCGAATTGAGCTATGTTACCATAGCATATCTATGTAGAAAATTACAATTAAGACTTCATTGCCCTTGGAGAACTGAATACACAGTGCAGTATGCATCAGACTGCGCTCCTACAAAATAGAGAGAGAGAGAGAGAGAGAGTTATGCGGTTATGAACTGAGATTAAATATTGTATGCCTGCCCTCTTCTGGTCACCACTGCCAGCCCACACTGTGAGCACCTGCTTGTGTGTGTGTGTGTGTGTGTCGGGGGAGTGTATGGGTGAGGGAGGGGGTTACAGAACAGGGGAGGAGAGGACAGGGGTTTGGGGAAGGACAAGTGGAGAAGGGGGGAGGGGATGGCGGTTAGGTGTGAGGCCATCACGTGTTCTGGAAGCTAATCAAAGGAAAGTGATTATATGAGGGGCATATTACTGTCCACCACGCAACCAATGTGATTACTATTATTGAAATCTATAATTACCATTGTGGTTTATTAAACAGATTGTTTTTTGTTTGTCTGTTTATTGTGTGTATTGTATTCATGACAAAATTATGCTTTCATATAATGGACCTAATTTACTGTTGTTATTAACCCAATATTGTACGTGATGACATTTTCAAGTAACTAAAAACTCCACGATATTTAAAATGTAATTATACAACGCTGCCATATCCTGCCATTTTCATGATTATTATTAAACCAACGGCCTTGATTATGCACGTGGAGAAAATGGCAAAATGGAAACGCTTTTCAACTGTTTCTTGACTGACAGCATTGTTTGTAATCTCATTAGCAACAGGGACTTGACTGCAAGTGATGAGCGCACGTGCCTAATATCGCTTGCTTTCCTTAGCGCGGCGGGATGCTTCTTCAACACCCAGCATGTGTCTGTTAGCCGGTGTGCCTGTGTCTGTTAGCCACGATAGCTAACAAAAGGTGAATGACACATAAGCTGGGAGTGTTTGTGCACATGTTCGTGTGTGTGCTTGCGTGCGTATGTATGTATTTATATTAATAGGTGTCTTCTGTCTTCTGTGTTCTGTGTATCATGCACACTAAAATGTGTCCATACACGTTTCTTTGCATGTGTGTGCGTGTGTGTGTGCGTGCGTGTGTGTGTGTTCTCCTGGGGCCTACCTCTGCCTCCAGGTGTTATATGGGCAGGTGTGTAGCCAACAGGCAGAAAGATGGCTAGTTAGCTGTGTGAGATGAGAGCTTTGCTCTTACTAGTTAGTTCTAGGCAGGATTGGCCCCTATCTGTCAAAAGCCAACACATTTTCTGAATTACTTGCTTCTGTGGTGATGCACATTTATTCTGGAAAGCAAAATTGGTCCCATAGAGGTTCACAAGCCATAAAGGAATTCATCCAAACACCTTTTGAGCATATGGTACACTTTCCTTTTATCTTCCTAAGCAAATTTGACAGTGGATATTTTAAAGCAGAAGACAAGCATCTTGCCATGCAATTCTGTGCTGATGCTCTTTAACCTTGAACTACTGTATGAATTATGTATTAAATGGCACGGTGGCCCAGTGGATAGCATTGTGGCCTCACAGCAAGAAAATCCTGGATTTGAACCCTGGTCATCCCGGCCTTTCTGTGTGCAGTTTGAATGTTCTCCCTGTGTACTGGCATCTAAAAACATGCTAGGTTCACCCTCCAGCCAGGGCCATGTGACAAGTGACACTGGCTCCTATCCAGAGTTGGTCCCCGGGCGCTGCACAGCGGCTGCCCACTGCTCCCTTGAGGGATGGGTTAAATACAGAGGATGAATTTTGCAACATGTATGTGTATGTGACAATAAAGGCACCTTTACCTTTATAGTGTTATCAGTTGTTGAGCATTCTCGGCATAATAATTTATTAGCAAGATATGTTATCAAATGTGAAAACAGGGAAGGCCTAACAAAGCGGCCAATATACACTATAAGACATTTTTTTGATTAACAAAATAAAATATTGTATTGAACAACGAACCTTGAATTGGAGTGAAAGCATGTTTTTACGCACAGTATGTGGATGGCAGTGTGTGTACATGCTGATGTCATGTGAATTAATAGCAGTTACCATGCCAGGCATTACTGGCTAAGTGTTTCCATGCGTTTCTGTTGTGCATGACTTGTTACTGTATGTTGTTGATAAAATGCCAGGCTACTCACGTGCGTGTGGGTGTGTGTGTGTGTGGGTGGGTGCGTGTGTCCGGGCTGGGTGTGTGTCTCTGTGGTACATTCCCCTGGGCTTTCAGGGTAAGCCTTGGTAGGCCTGTGGCCCTCATCAGAGCCTGTGTCTGGGGGCATGGCTACAGGGTGGGCATCCACCGTGGGGACCCTGAGACCGATGGGGGACACACACTGCTGGCTTATGGCTCCAGGATGGAAACACACACACACACACACACACACACACTGCGTGGGTGAAAAGGAAAAAAAACATAACATAAAGAGCGATACATGTGTTTGTGTGCGTGTGTTTGTGTGCGTGTGTTTGTGTGCGTGTGTGTGTGTGCGTGCATGTGTGTGCGTGTGTGTGTGTGTGTGTGTGTGTGTGTTAGGGAAGGTGGGGATTTCTCCCTTCCTTGGCTTTTCTCCTAATCCTTCCAACCTCTCTGTGAGGAGATTCACAGGGTATTGCCTTTCGCAGTATGGTGTAATGTGTGTGTGTGTGTGTGTGCGTCGGGGTTGGGGGCGGGGTGGTGGGGTATATATCATTAGTGATTCGTCTGTCAACACTTCCTCATCTGCCTGGTCACATGGTCTAGCCAGCTTCTCCTACAGTAATATAACTACTAGCCACACTTTCTAACGCTATATTTGATATGTCAATACATCAATAAACAAAAAATGAAAGAATATAAAATGTATATAATTGTATCATTCATATCAAGATTGCTACATTAAAAATGTTATTTTACAGAGGGTCCATGTTTCACTTTCACTTTAGTATTTACCATTGTTAATTATTCATTTATAAAGTAGTGTCTCTTGCATGATAAATAACTTGTTCCTAATGATGTTCTATGCAACAATAAAAAAATTATTATAATAACACATGTTAATCAGGCTGGCAAGTTTTTCTATTAGCTTTGTTTACACAGTCTACAGAGACTTCAGGGGCAAGTTTCATCTAAAAAACAAAGAATCACACTCAAAGCTCAGACATTTGGCGCTAAACTCAACAATGGGAAATAGAAGATAAACATATTGGTATTCCTACATTGCTGAGAGGAACTGTGCCAGTCACCGCAAAATACGTTTGAACTAAAAGTTGGGTTCTCTGAGACTTCTTGCCCAAGAGTGTTTTGCAATATGATGCATGTGAGGGACACATGGCACAAAACCAATTGTGGTGAAACCAAATAGGTACAATGATTGTGTCGCATTATAAACCTTGCCACAGGACAAGTTTAATCTGTCACTCCACTATTGAGCCTGAACTTATTCAGTCTTTTGGCATGACCTCATTTAATTATCTTTATCTCGGTGTCTCCAGAACCTTCTGTTTTTGTGTTGGATGTGGCTTTGGTGTTGCTCTTTGACGCTGACTGTTTCAAAAGTAACACAATTACAAAGTGCTGCCTTCTGACAGATGACAGATTCCACCACAGACTCTTCAGTTGTTCTTTAGGCCGCGCCCTGCTACCTTCACAATGGATGCCAAATCTCAACCTGTGACTTCACCTAGGTAGGATTACCTACTCCCCGCCTCCAGTGGGAATCAAAGCAGATTTCACCTTTGACCTTTAACTGACTTGACAGGTGTCACACACATCAACGTTAAGCGGTGTTCAACTTCCTGCTCATTTTTTGTTCGGCCTTCCGTTTATTATAATCCCGGAGACAAGCAATTTAGAGAGAAAAAAAACAACAAAACAAGAGTACATTGAATACAATTGCCGTGCGCAGACAAACATTGCCTTGCATATATTTCACAAAGACAGGTATACTGCAGATCCCTATGTTGGTCATGCACTACAGTATATCAGCCTACTAGTTTAAATAATAAAATAAAGGTATACATATTATTCTCTGTTTATTAAATATAATTTTTTTTTACAATAAGTCACTTCAGCAAATGTATTCTGGCATGCAAACACACAAATAATCTTGTATCTATGTAAAAAACACATTAAGTTGGTGTAAATAGAAAATCCAACACCGGCATCAACTGCACAAACATTACCTATATTTATTTATATAGATGATTGAACTGTCCATATTGCATTTTTCTAATACAATAGCCAAAACAGACCATACATCTGTTTGTATTCAAGTATATCCTTCTGCTTGCCTTCTAATTTAGACATTTTGTTTTAAATGCTTAATGAGTTTTCTAAACGACAAACAAATTCCTCCCAACACATTTTGTCTTTTATTTTAGAAAGTCTTTTACTGGTGTGCAAATTTGACTTTGTGATTGGTTGTCAAGACAAATAATACTAAATATAATGCATCTTCATAATTTACAATTGGCAAAATTATGCAAATTGATTGGAAATAATAAGATTCCTCCTGTTCTGGAGATGAAAAATACAGCATGTTGCCATTTCTTAGTAGTTACATTAATTTACAAATATGTATACAAAACAAAACAGTTTGATACCTCAATATAACAATGCGCTAATAGATAATTGATTCACTGATATTTTTTTAAATCAATGCATTCACATCACAGCTTTCTACAGAATCCCAATATAGTCAATTACATTGTAAGTGATGCATGAGAAAGATGAGTGGATTAGTAAAGACAAGATGGAATTAAGTTCTTCTTTCAGACACACAAACATAAGGACACATAAACATGGATGGATGGTTGGATGGATGGATAGATTGGTGGGTGGATGGATGGGTGGGTGGGTGTGTTGGTTGGTGGATGGGTTGGTGGGTGGAAGGGTTGGTTGGTAGGTGGACGGATGGCTGGGTGGGTGGGTGTCTTGGTTGGTGGGTGGATAGAGAACTCAAAGCGCAGGGATGATCAAAAGAATTGCAACCATAAGGGCACAGCCTGCTGTCTCCATCCAGGTTGTTCTCATCAATGTCAAGGCTCCTCTGACAGTAATTATGTGGCATGCAGCTGACAGAAGCCAGATTCTGGCATCAAGCCAAGAATGCTGATATACTGTATGTATAGACACAATGCTACTAATAACTTCACATCACGGGGGAACATATTGTGTATTTGTTAGTTTGGTTCCTGTGTTATAGTTTTAATATTGTGTCAAGCATGATTTGACTTTGACTGGAAAGTATTCAGTAGGTGTATTTCAAAAATGGCCAAAAACCAAGTTTATCATAGGTATTCTGGGTACATATGTGACGGAGATCGTTCGTCCCCCTCGGGGAATTGAACCCCGATCTCCCACGCAGAGAGCGGACGCTCCTACAAGGCAGGCCAAAAACCCATGGGCTCTGACCTGTGTCGCCAGAGCGTCCTATGAGGTGTCGGAGAGTGAGGATTAACAACGCACAGCTACCTGCTGGCCACCGTTACACATACACCGCTGTTCACTTTCAAAAATAGCTATTCTTTTGGGGTAAAACATTGTTTATCAACCCCTTTTTTGTATGCAAACAAACTAAACAAAATTAAATTAAAAAGGTAACTTTGTGGAATCATTTTCTCTGAGAGCATTCAATAGTCAGTCAAAGAATGGTCCATATACAGGACAGAATGTTATTTCATGTGTACACTACAGCCCCCAAAGAACAAACATAAACAATGAATAGACTGTAATACAAACATATCTTCCACTATATACTAGGGGAGGAACCATTTCAGTGCCTTGGCATGTTAACTTGCTAATTCCTGTCACTTCCGAAGAAGGTGTGTGTGTGTTGTTGAGTGACCTTGCATTAGTGTTTCCATTCAGGGTTCCTTCTGTCTTTTATAACAATTGGCAAAATCACCCCTTACATAACGTTCTCTAACAATGATTTATGGTCTGATTACATTCAAAGGTCACTGTTTACATGGCATACGTAAACTATACACAGTAACAAAAGCATACAGTTCCATTAGATTAGATTAGATATCCATTAATTAAAATATAGAAAAATGTGAATTGAAAAATAGCAGGTAACATATGTTTCAATCCTGTTATTTTCCTGTACTTGCATTATAGCTGTAACTAGATCCTGTCTGCTGGGATGACACATTTAGTTTAGCCTTCCTGTCTTTCACCCTGTTCTCAGATCCGTGTCAATGAGACACGTTCTGGAAATCCCCATCATGGATCCCCATGTACTGTCATTGATACCTAGGGCCACATCCTTCTACCACAGAGGGCCAATGCCCTCATCCCCAGTGTCAATAAAGCATTGCGACTTAAAGAAGAAAACAACAGATTGATATTGAGTGTCCACTGCACTGCCAATCAAGACATGTGCAACGTTTGGCACAATTTTCCTGTCGTCAATTAAAGGCAGGGTCATTCTTGCTAACTTTGAGCTCAAATCAAAACGGTCCTCTGCGGAGCCGCATCACACATCGAAGTGAATTGTGAAGCAAAGCGTAGTGCTACGGCTTTGTTATGAGCGATGTTCAGCACTTTGTTTATGTTACTATTTAAGGAGCCAGGGATGTGTAGAAGCATCAAATAATTTTTTCAACACGCACAGAGAACGGTAAGATAGCGAAATGTGAGGAGTTATTTGTTGAATTTGATCAAAAGATATTAGTTTAGATTTAGTTTGCAATAGCTGACTACACCTTTCAGACATGCCTCTTACTATTTTTACTCCCACTGATGTCGGGCAACACAGTCTGCCATGTATATAACT
>JAODTR010000013.1:745901-761429 GCA_025399935.1 Amblyopsis rosae | reverse complement strand
AAAATAGACCTGAAGTGAGACAGCACCCAGCTGTGACAAAACAAGCGCGCCCCCTTAATAGAATTTCCCATCTCTGGAACTCGGAGGAAGAAAGCAAAACACCACAAACGGCGTTGAGGCGCGGGGCCTCCTCGGGGCCTCCTCGGGGCCTCCTCGGGGCCTCCTCGGGGCCTCCTCGGGGCCTCCTCTGAGCTGGGTTCCTGCACAAAACTGCACCGTTAAGCAATATGTTTTACTGCTATTACCTGAACCCCCCCCCCCCCCCCGTCTCTCCCTGCGGTGTTGCCCTCTCACACCTGCCTGTGATCACCTCGTCTAAACCTAACCTGTGCACCTGCCTGCCATCAGCTCACTGACCTGCGGTACAGAGACCCCTGCCTTGCAGCCGCTCATCGCCAGATCGTTGTTCAACCGTCAGTAATAGCCATACTCCCGGCCCGGGTTCGAGACACTCTTTAGTCACTGTGATTCCACTTGCCTTCGACGTTCCTGACTTCCTTGTTCTCTCTTTCCAGAATCGATCTCTTCCCGTTCTGCACCAGCTCTCCGGCCTCGCCACTCCTCGCTCCCGACACCTGGTTCCACAGCGTCCTACATTCCGGCCTGCCCACTATTGCGTCTCAATACATCTTCTTGTTCCCTACTGTTTGAGTCTGGCGTTTGGGCCCACCCGTCCCCGACCTGCAACAGAAAACATGCTACCAGGGTGCCAGGGTGAAGCACTACATAGTGTGTTAGCCCCCCCGAAGGAGATTGTCTCGACATCACATATCAGCCTGCGCTATTGGATTCCCTGACTTTTAACTGGGTTAACCCACTTCCTGGTGAATACAAATTCAATTGAAGCTGCCACAGATTTTTATTCACTATGCACACCACGCCACCACAACCCTTCCCATTTCCTCGCTCTCGCTCTCAATAGACTGCTGTAGATATAGAAACAATTTCTCTCCATTGAGTACATACACACACACCATAAAATGACAATGAAGTGCCGTTACGTGTGTTAAAAAAAAAGAATAGAAAAAGGAGATAGATTTGAAATATTCTCGGTGAAAGAGCATAATCCCTCCCATTGGTTTCATTTCTTACATCTATCTGTTCCTTTTCTTCTCCCTCATTTCATTCCCTCTATTGTAGATAGCAGGTGGTCTCCCATGCTTCGTTTCCTGGTTCACTATGGACCAACAGTTTGGACACACAATATTTCAAAAGATCAGTTATGGCCTCCTCCATGTGTTCCTCCATAATTTTTCAGGAAGCGACACTGCATACTTTTGAGCAATACGTGCTACAAAGATAATAATTCAAATTTCAATTATTCAAACATCATTATTATTTTTTTTTATAATTATTGTGTATATATATATATATATATATATTTTTTTTTTATTAATTTAGTTTTAATAATCGTCCACTGCCACAAACTCTTCTATAAAGTGAACACATTTAAATTAATATTCATCATTATTCAAATAGTTCCTCTTAACACCCTTAGAAGTTTACATAACGCGATCTTACGCTGAAAAGATAGAATGCTAACACAGGAAGGTCCTCGCAGAACCTTTCTGTTTTCAGGCCTGTGTTCATGGTCCTGTGTGACCGTCTTTTCAATGAGCTAATGGCTTTCCTCAAGCAAGGGGAAGGGGGTGCAAGGCCTAAACAAAGCCAGATGAGAGAGCCAGGAAGCCTTTCAGGACTTCATTAGGTCGTTTCACCGAGAGAGGAGGTTAAGATCCCAGCAAGATGGTACTATTTAGCTGCTTAACGTCAACAGGAATGCTCACGCAGCTGCCCCAAAGACGCACGCACACACGCACACACACACACACACACACACACGCACACACACGCACACACACACTGCAAAGAATATCCAGCCTCGTACTCCGTCTATGCTGTTTCCTCCATGAAAAGGATTTTTTTAACAGTGTACAGACCATACAGTAAATTATAAACATGCACATGTGTACACAGCAATGCACGTGCGCACACACACACACACACACATTATCTACTGTGCAGAGAACAGTGCACCTGGACCTCAGGGACTCATTGTCTCTCAAACTTACATACACTCACACACACACACACACACACACACACACACACACACACACGCATGCACGCACAAACACACACACAAAAGCAAAAGAGACACACATGCTCATTACATACACAGAATACGTTCCAAAATTGAAACAAACAAAGCATGTTTGACACAATGACACAATAGGTCAAGACTCAATATTATATAGTCATATAGTCTTTTCCACTATATGCTTGTACACCATTTGCTCCACAACAAGATGAGATGAAAACTTTAAGAAAAGCATTCAATAAATTATGTTGATATTTGTTCCTGATAAGGAAATGTCAAGCTGCTATAGCAAATATTTAAACTATTTTACTGACCACTGCCTACAATATGCTAAAATGTTATAGTAAATCTGCCATAATTTCAACTTTAAATGAAGGCACTTGAACATAATAAAGGTTAACCGCTGGTGTCACAAATATTCAATATAATTCCTCATCAGCGCACCAGAGAATGGTTTTGTTTTCCTTCAATCTGAACTTTAGTGCTACTATTATTATTTAAATGTGCACACACACACACACACACACACACACACATACACATACACACACGATGGCAAGACTCAAAGTGGTGCACAAGCACACATAATAGCCTAAGGACATTAATTTTATCTCTCTCTCTCTCTCTCTCTCTCTCTCTCTCTCTCTCTCTCTCTCTCTCTCTCTCTCTCGCTCTCTGTCCCACATGTAGGCTGGTTGTGCGGTGGGCTGTGTGTGTGTGTGTGTGTTTTATCAGGTATAGTGTTGCAATTGGTCGCCTGCCCCCTGAATCTGTGAGCCTGCTACCAGTGCTACACACACTTCTCTTGAAAGACACCTGAGGAGAAAAGGCCAGATGAATAAAGAGATATGATGGCTTTGGACACATGTATAGCTAAGATTTGGTAAAGGGTGTGTGCGTGTGTGTGTGTGTGTGTGTGTGTGTGTGTGTGTGTGTGTGTGTGCGTGTGCGTGTGTATGTGTGTGGCTGTGTGTTAAAAAGCTGATGAATATCAAATTAACAGAGAATAGGTCGGTAACCTGAACCTAGCTTCTTCTATGTGTGTGTGTGTGCGCATGGGTGGGTGCATGTGTGTGTGTGTGTGTGTGTGTGTGTGTGTGTGTGTGTGGTGCGTGCAGGGCTGTGTTCAAGCACCACCTAGTGCTCAAGGGTGGCACTTCACCTGTTTTAGAAACAGAAGAGAAAGCATATCGTAACACTGTTTTATTGAGTGTGCATTATGTGTGATTTTAAGTAGATTGAATTGTGCATCATTAGTTATACTGACATACATTGCATGCTTCAAATAACTGTTAAAAGTCCCCAAAGAACGGTAGCACTGCTGAGAAAAATATTACAGATTACACAAGTTACATTTTGCAATAGTGGTAACTGTTATGGAATTGCTTATAAATGTGTAAAATATACAATTATTGTAATAATTATATCAAATATATAATTGTATACTGGTGTGTGTGTGTGTGTGTGTGTGTTTATATATATATATATATATATACTGTATATAATTGGCATAATGACATAAATCATGAGGTGTTTGTGTGTTGTTTTTTAAAATAACAACTTAAACACTGACACTATTGCTAAGATGCTTTTCTGAGGATGATGCATTGAGGATCCTCCTTCCCTTCATCTGCTAGAGGCACTACAAGGAAAGCCTGGGATAATTACGGCACACACGGCTTAGCAAACTTTCCCACCCACCCTCTCTGTCCCCTGCCCGTCCCTTCTGACTCCAATGTGCCCTTGAATACGGTACCCTGTCAACACACATCCGTCCCAGCCGCCCCTGCTCTAAGTTAGCCCCATCAAGCCTTCTCCAGAACTGGGCTGGTGACAGTGATGTGAGCCCGTTGTCGCGTTGGATCAAGATAATTCTTGTCGGAGACACCCCGACCACCAACCCCCCCCACCCGCTTCCCCCTCCCACCATCACCGCACCCCTCCCCCTCACCCAAACTCCTTTCTGTCAGCCGAGCGTGCCGTGACCCCAGGGCCCTCAGATTCAGCTCCCCAGACCTGTTTATTTTTATCACTACAATGGAAATTAGCATGCTGCCGAACGCCTGTGCGCATCGCATGCCTCCCAGGCTATGTGCGTATACGTGGCTTTATGTGTTGGTACACGCAGACCATCCTTGTGTGTGTGTGTGTGTATACATGTGTGTGCCTGTGTGTGTGCGTGCATGTGTGTGTTTGTGGGAGGGTATTGACAGTGTCACCTTCTTATTATGTGTGCAGTGTCTTGCACAAAGAGGATTTAGCAAAGATTTTGCAGTTTGGGTAAACGATGAGTGCTATCTATGTTCTATCAATGACATGGCGACAGGTATTACCAATACATTATCCAAACACAGATGTCTATAAATCTGTGTCTCATGTTTTGGGCTAAAAGTATCTCGTGTGGTATTGCAGAAGTCAGTTGGTCATCAGATTGGATCTTATGCACTTTTTCAAGAGTGCATGTTGTTTGTGTCACTTCTGTGTGACACAATGTTTTTCATAGAAACTTTCCACACTTGCGTCAATACATTTTCTAATTGAGATTATTCTTCTCTTTTTTAATTTGATTATTTTACTAACTTTTCTTTTTCCACCCACTTTTTTGTTTACGCATTAGCAAATAAAATGGACTTAATATCAATATTGTGTTGTTTAATTAACTCTAAAGATACATCCACATGAAGAAGGTTTGCATGACTGGTTACACATTTCAAGTTTAAAAATGGAACTGATCACAATCAAACTGTGTATTTCCACAAATTTTACACACAAAGTACACATCTGCGTGTGCACACACACTTCTACAGGCCATTAAATAATCCATCCATCCATCCAGCCATCCTCTCCCGCTTATCCATGTAGTCGGGTCGCGGGGGCAGCAGCTCCAGCAAGGAACCCCAAACCTCCCTTTCCCGAGCAACATCAGCAAGCTCTGACTGGGGGATCCCGAGACGTTCCCAGGCCAGTTTGGAGATATAATCTCTCCACCTGGCCCTGGGTCTTCCCCGAGGCCTCCTCCCAGCTGGACGTGCCTGGAACACAGGTGCCCAGGTGCCATTAAAAAAATAAAACAAAATATATAATTGCGCCATATTATTTAACAATAAAAGAAGGCAATAATACAGCTACTAGATGTTGCTGCTACTGTATTAGATGATGTCCATTTGTCATGTGTGTCCAAGTGGTACTTGCACACATATTGTACCCTCATATGCCACATGTACTGTATGCACACACACACACACACACAGCACATGTCACTGACGGACAGCAGAGATGGAGATGCAGAGCATGCTGATGAATTGGGAGGATGTTCGGGAGTGCAAAGGCTACAAGTCTACTGGACGATACGAGGTGGCTTAGCTGCTTCAGCGCTTCATCGCGAGCCTCTACTCAAACTATTTGTCAATGCTGCTAAACGACGTCCGTATGACTGCCCCTTATGGTTTTCCATTTTGTCATGTGGTATTTTGTCATACGGTCGCTGAAAAATGGCTTTTCAAGTAGAAACGGATGCTGAATAAGTGACATGGTCTCTCCTAATGCAACGTGTAGAAAGCTCTGACACAAACAGACTGGACCCATTGGATGTGGTGCAACCAAAATTCATATGTTCGTTTGGCCTGCGGTCAAGCGCTTTAATTTTATTTATCTTTTATTAATAGTTATTATTAATTATTATATTAGTATCTTTTATTAATTAGTCAGCTAAGATTAACATAATTTATACAATGATTACACAGATGTTTTCAATGTAAAAATATCTTAAACATTTAGTAAATTATTAATTAGAATCTGCTGGGTTTACAATACATTTGATATCATATCTGGTGTGGAGTCTGGGGAGACTCCATTTTGAATATCAGCACAGATATTTTCATAAATTGCGACAGCATTTTAGTTACTGAGTACATGGAAAAACACAGACATGCACCCCCAACGTTGACAGGACAACCTTAACACATCCTCATACTGTATTCTGGATGTTATCATCTGGTAGCAACAATATTCCATAGAGTTGGGCACACCCAGAGAGGATTACTCATATAATTACCCAAAGAATGATTGCCGTTTGCGTTTTAAATTTCCTAGTGTGAATTCTACACCAGTAATGTCCTCTGCATTATGGTTAACGTTCCTTACCAATGTTCTCATTACTGTAGCACTTTGTTAATGCAATCAGCTTTGTAGAAAACATCTGCACACATGTTCAACAAATGCAATCCAGTTGTATGCATCGTGTGGTTTTGTTCTCTGATCCACCGGGTATGGATTCCTGTAAGCGCCCAAAACTGCAGGGAAAAAGGCAGATATGGGGGAACAGATCTATTCAAATATGATTATAAGTGAATTAATAGACATTGACGTCTGAGCATGTTCCAATGTGGTAAACAGCAAGGCATTTCCTGCCAATGGGTCTGTGGGTGACACTAATACCTTGTAATCAAAGGAAACGCGTATAGTTTCAGAACCATTACGTTCAGATTTTGTCTGTTATTTTCTTACTTCCATCTTGCTTGTTTCGGTGTAATGCAGATCAGTTCTGGGTTTGTTTTCTCCCCTCAAACCTGAATCTCTTATTTGATTTGCAAGAGAGAAAAAAAGAGAAAGAAAGAAAGAAAGAAAGAAAGAAAGAAAGAAAGAAACAGAAATGGAAAAAAAGATTTATCCTGATGAAATTACATCCACATGGCAGAGCTTCTGAGCTTGTATGTTTGGTTGGCATCGACAACAGGCACACCACAATGACACAACAGTTTTAGACAACAACAGATTTTGAGTTCTTCTCAAGAGTAGTGACCTTTATTTGTTTTCGGGGGGGGAAAAGTATGCCAACTGTATACATCCCTGTGTCGCAGATTAATAAATCTGTACTGTATCTAAAACATGCAGATTTTTGGTGTAAAACTAAAGATGCAAAAGACCTGAATGTAATCTATTGTTTACTCATCACAAACACAACCCTTATGGTAAATAGCAATCTGAATATCAACTTGACACTGGCACTGCAAAGGTGTAAGGCATTACTATTTACCCTATTCTCTTCTCCGGATGTGGCTGCAATGGCATGCAGAGATCCCGATGTACTGCCTGGCTATCTATCGTTTAGTGGCTTGTGAAGACAGTTCACCCTGGGGAGAGAGGCGGATACGTTTTCACCTCTTCTGAAAGCGAAGGAGGGGATTAACCAGTTGAAAGGTTACGTGGTAAGTCAACATTAGCTTTTCAGGTTACCTCAATTATTGAGCCCTGTAATTATGTGATACTGCGCTCAGCTTGGTCGACTCCTTCGTTTCGCTTTTCTTTGGGAAAATTACTCTCCAAACTTTGTTTCACATACGGACTATGCATTATTTCTCAGGTTTTGTGTGCTTGTTCAATTTTTGAATTAAAAAAATATGATTGTTAAAGTGTTTTAGGGTTACTCATTTCTGGGGGGAGGGGTGCATTCCGTGAGCTTGTAGTGTTTGAGGGTTTCAGGCTATCTTGAGGCCTTTGTCGCATGGCATTCCGTAATTCTCGGCTATATTCCACTCATCACTATTTACTATAAATTAGCAAAGTGCCTGCAGGATGTTTTCTATATATCCATCTGGCAGTGGAAAACCTGTACTGAAAATGCTCACCCTATACGCTTTAATGGAGCTGTTCTTCAGCTATATCTTATGGGCTGTAAGTTAGGAAATAGACTGGACTTGAAGTACATACTGTGGTTTATATCGCCAGTCAAGGGCCCAAATCCCTGACAAAACCATTCCAGAGTGTTTGCGCTTGCTTGCATTTAATAGTTACCATTTACCATCACGTCCCCCAACTGACAATGATCCACAATAAATTAGGTTATTTTTTTTTTGTTTTGTTTAAATTCCTAAGTCACAGAATAAATATATTGTTATCCATCTGTATCCAATAGCGATGGCTCTGTGAAACTTGTGGATTAACAGAAAGCTGCCCTTATACCATAAAAGGATGGAATGTTTGCTTTTAAATGTCAGACCTTGGATAATTTCTGAAACATGCCACTTTTTAAAATGCATGTATATTTCCTTTTGTTTTCATGAGATAGATTTTGCCCCCAATAATGTTTTTAAAGCCTTAAATAACATATGTTTATTACTGTAATTACTCAAATTATTATTTCAATATAGGTTATTACTTTATCAATAATGTACATTTTTTTTACCAGGATCTTTATCTATAAGACTTATTGCTTTACAGTCAGTGACAAGAGCACAGTGTTCTTGTGTACTCCAAGTCATTTTCTCCTTCTCAATGCTAAACATTGCTCATTAAATCTCACTTTCCCATACCACTTCCACATCCCAGTAAATAAAGACTGTAGAACGCTATACTGTAGCTTTATGGCCACTCTCTCTCTCTCTCTCTCTCTCTCTCTCTATATATATATATATATATATATATATATATATATATATATATCCCCCCCCATCTATCTCTAGTCCTAAACAGTTTTTAGAGGTAATTGAAAATTTGATAAGTCACCAAGTGCAATTTAACTGGAAGCCTAGCCATGTTAGCGCTTCCGCTTGTAACAGGTCAGAGAATTAAATTAATTTTTAAAGAGGGGACCCATGAAATTGCACTCGTGATAGATGAGGTGTAAAGGCAATGTTTTAATACATTCATGACTATATACTGTATGTTCCCAATAGCATCTCTGGGTTGGTTACCATTTTGAATAAAACATTGTGTGGTTGTTGTATCAGTGACGTTGATATACACCTTCTGCACCTTCTCTTAATCTATCCCCCATTCACGCTTTCCACCTACAGGCGCAACACGGGTTAACACCGGTGCCTCTATTCTAGGCCAAGGCTGCCACAGAAATGTAGCCAATCTGCCGGCCTTTTGGAGGTCCCTCACCAACTGCCCATCTCCTGACGAGTGGGGGGGGGGGGGGAATTATCTTGGTGGGTTGAAGGCTGAAGCGAAGAAAGGGGGGGCAGGTGCCTTCGCTTTGGTGTGAGGCCTCTGACACACTTCCCCACCTCTTCAACCCCGGCGATGTATTCCCCTGCCCTCCCACGCTCAAGATTAATGGCCCGAGCTCGGACCTGCTGGCCAGCGCCGTGTAAGGAAGATGTCCGACAGAAGCTTGGAGTCTACGGCCAAGGAGAGGAGAGAGTCGCTTGGCCCGCACACCGGCCCACTTTGTGCCCAAATAAACACGACAGGTCCACAGAGGCTCCCCGCACGGCAAAGACATCTTGCAGGCTGGGCGAGTGAGAGAGTCGCTGCTCTATCTCAGAGACTCCCCCCCCTCTCTCTCTCTCTCTCTCTCTCTCTCTCTCTCTCTCTCTCTCTCTCTCTCTCACTGTTTCTGTAGTCTATCTCTAGTTTGTCATGGCTTGAGGGTAAATAGGCACATTCTCAAGACCTGAAAGTATTTGAGAAGACTGCGTTGGACAGAAGTTCAAGAAGTCACATGGGGAGAAGTTGTGTTTCAACATGAGCTCTTGTTTGTGCGAGCTGTCAGCAGTTGGGTTTGATGCTGTGTTTAGGAGACGTCCTTGGGCAAAGAGTTTGTGTTTACGTTCCATATAGATCAGCTTCTTTATAGCTACAGTATATCTTGGAAAAACTGAATAATTTTGTGTCATTTGGAATCCATAATACAATTTGTTTTTTACCTCCACACTGGGTAAAAAAAGGTTACCGTCTTTGGGGGTGGAATTATTGGCACGGTCAGGGGAAAATTCAGCATTATAATTACTTGGGGGGGGAAGAAACAAGTTTTCAACAGTATAAATGTTCCCAAAATCACAAGCATACCTTCTACCTGCATAATTGATAGAGTTCTCATGATTAGGCTAATGAGGCTCATAGCTTCAGAGCTCCTTTCAGCTAGCTCCTAATTACAAATATGTAATATCGCCCCTCTGCTTCAATTAGCATTAAAACAGAAGGTTAAGAATCATTCAATATTAATGTGGATGTTGGACTTCAAGGTTAACACTGACTGGTCATTTTACCGCAGCTTTAGAATAAAAAAAGTAATTTTCTTTAATTGTCTATGATGATGTCTGTGGAATATATTCCTTCAACACCCGTTCTGAGATTAACCCACATATAAACTTGGTGGCTTCACTCCACTAATCTGATAGCTCAATCTAGCTGCCAAGTGTAAGTGCACACTTGTGAAAGGCAATCTTGTTGTTTTTAATGTATATATCCAATATTTAAGACATAGTAATTTGATTTTGTGAGTTGTAATAAAAATAAAAATAATTCAGTGGCTATACTGCATCAAATTATAAATTTCTTGCACATAAATGTGATTTCTTGACTTCACTTTTACAATAAATGTTAGCTATATACATAGCATTTAAACACATGTTTGCTGTGCTTTTTACTTGTATGTTCACTTCAAAAGGGTTCAGCCAGACAGGTGTGTGGCGTAAGGTGGCTTTGCTGTCAGATCTGTGGATGGATGCTTTCTGATTGACATTCCTGCAGGGGGAAAGGCTCAGAATTGCACCATGGGAAAATGTTCCTCAGCCTCACAAGGTCGAGATGTAGGCGCCATAATTCACATATTCACATAGCAGTGTGTGTGTGTGTGTGTGTGTGTGTGTGTGTGTGTGTGTGCGCGCATGTGTACAAGTCATACAGGAGGGAACTGCATTAGCAGATATTAACCCAGGTCTCTCGGTAGCTTACAACTTTCCTTGTTGAGTAAACATTGGCATCACCCACATAACTGCATGCAGAGCACCCACATATACAGGAGCAGGGGTTCTCAAACATTTCAGCATACGACCCCTCAAACACAGTGCCAGAGACACCCTCGCTATCTCCAGAGGTGGTAGAAGAATAACAGCCATAATAATATTTGATAGGATTTTAATACAGGCTATTAGCAGAATACACCAAAGTAATGTATACAACAATTACTACTACTAACAATTATGTTGTTAGTAGTAGTTTTAATTCCATTCCAATTTAATTCCATTTTAATCATTTTAAAATGTTGTCTCATTTCTGAAAATCATCTTTTGACCTCAGTGTCTCCCCCCAGGTTGAGAACCCCTGCAGTAGAGTGTATGCTCTCTCATGCTACAGTATATGGAGTATTGTCTGTAGCAGGGGAGACTGCAGCTAGCTTCTATAAGATAGAACACTGAAAAATAAACACAATGAATGAATAATGAGCTTTACATTTTTGACAAGCACAAGGGATTACTTGTCATGGCTACATAACAGTAGTTGATGTTTTCACGGGAAGCAGTGGCAGGTGAAACAGCGATGTGATTCCAGAGACAATGGGAGAGAATAAGAGAGGGGAACCGTTGGCTTCTGGTGGAGCCCATGTCCTGTTCAGAAGGTGCGTGACCGTGGACTGGAGCCTTGAAGTGGGACCGTGCTGGCCCTGTGTCAGCAGCAGAGACCACAGAGCATGGCCAGGGACCAGCCTGGGATGCCAGCCCACAGCCCGGAGGCTGTGTAGGCCCAGCACGGCTCCCCTGTTGGGCCGGCCCAGCCCAGGCCCGTGCAACTGCAGCCTGGCTCGGCCCAGCCTCGCTTGGGCCCCTCCTCCATCCCCATGGCATCCGATGTACCTTCAGCAGCTGGTCTCTTTTGGCGGTGTGTGTGTGTGGGTGTGTGTGTGTGTGTGTGTGGGTGGGTTGGTGGGGAAGATGGGGAAGGGGGGTGGGGGCTGTTGCGTGTATGTGAGTGGGTGGGTGGGTGTGTTGACTCTCTCTCAATCTATCTATCCTTCATCCTCTCTTTTCTCTTTCTCTCTCCCCTTCTCTCCCTCTATTTCTCCCTCTCTCTCACTCTCCTCTCTCGATCTCCCCCCTTTACTCTCCTCTCTCTCCCTCTCTATCTCCCCCCCTCTCTCTCTCTCCCCTCTCTCCCTCCTCTCTCTCTCTCTCTCTCTCTCTCTCTCTCTCTCTCCCTCATCCTCCCTCTGCCTTGCCAGACACAGAGGTTGTAATAGTGCCCAGCAATTACTGAGTTGGCATGTGCTGCATTGTTTACTCACAGACCTATTCCTACTGGACTTTATTAAAACACCATCTGCTCTCCGCTCCTCAGCCATGGTGGAGGAGGAGGAGGTGGAGTAGGATGGAGGATAGAGGCGGCAGGGAGTATCGGTAGAAACTTGGCTGCGGCACGGTGGAGGTGCGGCCGGACGCAGGCTCTCGTCTTCACGAGAGCGGAGCGGCTAAATGATATTTGTGGTGCGAGGAGACGGCCTGGCGTTGAGGAAAAAGGCAGCGCAGGACGCTGTCCTTGAAGAAGATGAAGAAGGCCTCGTCTCAGGCCAGAAGAAAGATGCTGTGGTGGCTGACAGCTCCGTTGTTAGGTGGCCTGCTCATCCACATAGAGCAGCCCAGGTGCTAAGGAGCATGTGGGATTGTAATCAAAGTGTGGCGGCACACACACACGCACAAACACACACACGCACACACTGGGTAATAATGCCCTAATGACATTGTGATGGTTATTTCATTATCTGTAATTTGTTAAGGGACAGTGTCATTTTGGGTTTGATGTCCTGGATTGATTGGCTGGTCGTTGAAGGGGGCCGGGCTGGACTCACCAAAATGTGAATTGATTAGTGCAAAGAGTGTGCTTGTGTGTGTGTGTGCATGTGTGCGTGTGCGTGTGTGTGTGTGTGTGTGTGTGCGTGTGCGTGCGTGTGTGTGTGTGTGTGTGTGTGTGTGTGTGCGTGAGCAGTGTAAACCCTAACATAAAAACAAGGGAAGCCTGTACGTATAAGTCTTTAGTAAGTGTTTTATAACAGCCAGACATGGTTGTGCTGCCCGTCCATACAGAAGGTATCCTATTGGCTCACAGTCGCTGCTCATCTGTTCTTCACATGTTTCTGTTTGAATCAATCAGATGAAATATTTTCACCAGGCACGTGCATTAGCAGTCCACGCACGCACACACGCACACACTAGAACCAAACACACACACACACACACACACACACACACACACACACACACACACACACAATCACATGCAAACAGGATACACACATACATGGGCAAGCAAACACACATGCACACACACACACACACACACACACACACACACACAATCACATGCAAACAGGATACACACATACATGCGCAAACAAACAAGCACACACACACACACACACACACAACATGTGACAGGGCTCTTCACACTCTCCAGAGTGAGCGGTGCTCCACAGAGCCTCATTATAAGTGGATACATACAGTCTTGTTTAGAAGGGTGAAGGGCTGTGCGAGGCGAGGGGAGGTGGTGAAGTCGTAACCCAGGTGAGCTGCCTGCCTACCGGGGCTGGATGGACAGAGGCGGGGCCTCATTTATGCTTCACCGAACTCAGCCGTGTGTGCGTGTGTGTGTGTGTGTGTGTGTGTGTCTGTGTGTGCTCAGGTCTCTAGGTGGAAACTACATAGATGAATATACTGAGAGGGGTGGGGTAAAGACTATTGTACTATACTGTATATAAATTGTATTACAGAAATTGTTAATCTAAAGGTTTATTAAAATATATGAACTACCGTATATGTGGAATGTTGTTATATGTTACCGCTGGATATAATGCAGATTAAGGCTAATTGTGCATTCAAGATTTAGTACTGTATCAGTAGATGTTTAGTATAAAACAATATATGCTACTGTAATACATTCATTTGGAAGCAACATGTCATATTTGTTAAGATTGTACATGGAAAGAAATAGTTTTCTATGAGTTGCTGTTGAGGAGAGACCAAGCTAAATGTGGCAGATCGCCAAGTCAAGTGAACAATCTTGTGCTTCATATGTATTCATGCTTCAGCATTACTGCAGATGCTGTAATAATATTTGTGGTTGTCATATTTCAACACGCATGTCTCAGTCCCTGGACGAACACACTTCATTTTTCAATCATGTTTTTTCTTGGGAAAAACAATGACTCAAATGCACACACACACACACACACTAGACATGAGAACGCAAATAATCTCTCTCCAAATGTTCCATGATAATACCGTTGTTTAGCATCACGGGTGTGTATGGTATGCACGTGTTACGTCGCACACGGGCAGCCTTCAGCTGCAGCTGCTGTCAGTAGCACAGGGGTCGGAGGTCAGACCAGAGTTCATTAAGTCCTGCCATCTTTCCCCTCCCCAGACGCCAGCACCAAGGCATTGTCACTTAGGCACAGAATGAGGACAGCCTTGCACAGCAATTGGAGAATGTGAATATTTAACGTTGGATGTAAAATTATTTCTGGCAAGCATGTCCAAGCCACTGTAAAATCAACTAACACATTTTAAGGGTGCACAATTATCGACTCAGAATTGTTATCTCAATATCACATTACACAATATCGAAAATGATGCAGTTTATTTTGCGGAGAGATGCGTCCGTTGACTGTTTGGCTTAGTTGTGTTTGATTTAATAGAGATCCAAGAGGAAACATTAGTGGCCAATATGTCAGTTTAAAATGTGTTGTTTTAATATGTTATGAATATATTTTGATGCATTTTCCTATAACCTTTGTGTTGTTACTTATGTTTAAAAATATCGAAATTTTTATGATCAATTTCGCAATATCACATTTTATCAATAGTGTGCACCCATACTAACAAAACATTTAATGGTAATGTAACTTTATTAAAATATACTTCACGTTTAATTCAACCTCTCAGTAGGTTTAGATCCATTATTAGTAAATAAATAGTAAATACATTTAAATGTTATATGATATGGGCCTACTAAGGGCGATTTTTCACATTGTAGTGTTAAAATTCTTCGTCATACTGTATTTCAAGATCGCTTTCTTAATTACAATGTTAACTTTGTTCACATTAAAGCTTTAAGGAGTCTGCCAGTTTACAGTAGAGTGTCGTAATGTTTAATGAGAGTGAAATCACGGTGTGTTAAACCAACACATACTGTTTTATCAGGCTCGTCGGTGCCACGTTCAAAGCAAACATCCACCGCAACAACAGGATGTGTCTGTCAATATGTCCCTCTCAGGTTTGTTTCACTTCCTTCATTAATTATGGGTTCATGTACTACTGGTTGTCATGGAGACGGTGTTTGACAACAGCCGACAGGAGATAAACAAACCAGGGACAGCTGTGTTTGCAGTGGGACAAGGCATAATAAGTGATAGCATCTAAATAATAGAGATTTGTTGATAATTTTGATCATTTTTTTTATTGTACAGATAGACACAACACACTATTTAGCGTATGAGCTGTCGAGCAGACGGTATACCATCCGCCTACCAGTATTGCATTACTGAACAAAATAGGAAAAATAAAGAAACTTCTGTGTGAGAGGATGGATGTTGCTCCTATTACCTAAATTAATATCACACAATAGTAATAATAATATTATAATATATATATATATATATATATATATATATAAAATAATGTAAAATAATAATAATAATATAAAGAAAA
>JAODTR010000013.1:667361-677968 GCA_025399935.1 Amblyopsis rosae | reverse complement strand
CCCCCCCCCACTCAGAGCCTAGTAGATCAAAGAAAATAACATGGGAGAGGATATGAGCCCTCTGAGAAGTAATATTGGGGCGATAGCATCTGTTTTCTGTAGAATGCAGGACGACTGAGGCAAGTCGAGAAGAAGACCATGGCGAGCGAGGGCACTTTAGCCATGGGATAAGAGCAAACACAAATGGGTTATTAAGAATCCCTCCATGTAATATCTAGCTGACGTTAAGCATCTGGCATTTCTTTCTGAAAACACCATCTCCTACCATTGGGGAACAGCAATGGCAAGATTATTAAAGGGAATGGGAATGGGATGAGTCCATTTTCTATTTTTAAAATCATAGACAAAGTGTCATTGCAGGCAGGACACTAAAACATACACAGGCTCTATAATAAAACATATTAACAAAAGTCTTAACGTGTTAACGGTTAAGAGTTAAATGCAGAAGCACACAGAGTTGGCCCAGTAGGTCGTACCTGAAACCCAGCAACCACATAAGACTAAAGCAAGTGTGTTATTGGCCACAGGGGGCATGACTGAGCAAAGAGCAGCTCCACAGACAGTTCAAGGGTTTTTTGTGTGTGTACATGTGTGTGTTTGTGTGTGCGCACGTGTGTGCTTGGAGGCAAACTGCTAATTCTGCTCATGTACTTAACTGAAACCTTTTTTGTAATATTTATTTAATGCAAAATAATACAGTAACAGGCTATATACTAATAACACTACTGCTAATGCCACTGAATCAGTCATTGTGAAATAAAGACAGCCGCCTGGTGTATGCTAATTTGTGACATCTTTATTGTGCATTAAAACCATTCATTGCCCTGGCTCCCATCTGAGCTTCCTGAAGAGTGAATAATGTCCTTCGTGATCTATGCAGTAGGAGGCCATATTGGATCCAGATTTGACTAGTTCAGAAGCCATAACCCTCACATCTATTCGTCTCTCTCTCCCTCTTTCTCCCTCCTCCCTCTCTCTCAGTTCTGCTTTATTTATTGCAGGTCCAGTGGTGTGGTGCAAAGCCATTACCTGCGCATATGTACCTTTTTGAATAATCAATAAATAATTATTTTATTATTTAATGGGATCTCGTGATGGGGGGAAAGGAAATGGGCTTTATGACATAAATCCATCACGGCTGACGAATGGGAACACTTGTAAAGTTTGACGAGGCAGACGGAGAAGTGGTCGGGCGGGCCGGGCCACGGAACACTTTCACCGCGCCAGGTTGTAAATATGGCGTTCGCCGTCTCTTTGGGCCCGTCGACGGGAGCGCAGGGGCCTGGCCTGGGAAAATAAGGAGCGGGGGGGTGGGGTATAAATTCCCAGAGATTAATTAACCCTTTCCATTCATGACGCAGCATTGCATCTTATTCAGTACACACAGTGACCCCGGCCAGAAAGGGGGTGGGCTGGCCGGCCGCAGCATGCCAGGGGAGAGAGCCGCTGTCTCATTCCAAATGAGTTATTAACTGAATTCTTTTGAATAGATGGCGTGGTGGGGGAGGTGGAGAGGGTGACGGCGTAGGGGGGCGGGGGTGTACCCTGGCCATTTAGTGTCATAAAGCCAGGGTTGGCGAGCCTGCCGCGCCTCCCAGGGACAGGAGGCAATACCATTACAATCAAATCTGAGATAGAAGAGGGATTGAGCTGTCCACTCTGAATTTTTATATTGTTGCCAGGGCCGGGGAGGAAATAACGCCAGCCCGGAGTATTAACCTCTGGCTGTCGGCCGAGCGAGGACAGGAGAGAGAGGAAGAGGGAGAGAGGGGGAGAGAGAGAGATAGAGAGAGCGAGAGAGAGGAGGTGGGGGGCAATGTCCTCTGTTGGATGTGACAGACAGAGAGACAGACAGACTGATAGAGTCCGAGTGTACAAGTATATTAGTGTAAGAGTGTATATGGTTAAAGACAGTGGGATGTAGACACAGGAACTGATAAAAGATAAAAGAGCCTTGTGTTTTATTTCTACTGCTAGGGAGTATGGGGGGGGGGGGGGGCGTTGAATGGCGGGTCCAAAAGTAGAATAGAGGAAGCCATAATGTAAAAAGAATGTAACACATTAAGGATTTAGAGAGAAAGATTGAATGAACAGGTGGGGAGAAAAGGTCAGGGGCATACAGAAAATGACACGGAGGCAATGAGGTAAGTAAAATATTCAAGAAGGAAAAGGAAGAGAAGAGGGTGATAATATGACAAAACGAAAACAAGTTATGGGAGAGGGAGGATAAAGTGGATGACAGTAAATCAGTGGCAGGTTAGGCTACTTAGATGACCCTATAGGCAGGATATGGAGAGTGAATTTACCTAAACCGGATTTACCAGTATCGGTAGGCATATGTATTTGTTTAGTATCTGTGAAAGCACATGGCTGCAGTCGGCAAGATCATGATGGACTCTTCAGATGAGGTATGATCGGTATGATCGGTATGATCTTGGTGGTGTTGTTAAAGATTCGTGTATGATCAATTTAGTCTATAGCCTATATATTATGTTCAGATTATGTTAGTGCAAACAGTCTCTAACCTGTTACTCATCCACGCAACCCCATTAGTTACACGATGCCGCAAATAACGTATGCAATAGGCTATGTTATAATTTAGACATAAGACATATGGTAATATGTAATATGGGGCCTACAAAAAGTTTTAATGTAATATTATGAAAGCACTCACCTACGACATAGCCGTATTAGCCAATGACTACACAGGTCGGAGTTCACGGTGGACAGGAAGTTGTTGGCTACTGCCACAGCAACAGCTGATGTTGCTGTTCTCAAGCCTCTCCGTGAGTTTATCGCTTTTGTCATCCTTCATCTGAAAATATGAAAACGTTCAGAATGTGCAAACGACGAAGCTCTCCCATCAACCAAAATGATAATGACTGGGATCACCTCTAACGAAGAGAGCAGGCTAACATAAAGATACCCGGAAGTGTTGTTGCAGGTAGCTGTGCTATGCTGATCTCGTTACTGTATGTCGACTATTGTAAATATATCACGTTTGAAGCAAAGCGAGTGCCAGGTTAACATTGGGAATCGCGTTAAAGTACCGGTATCTGCGTCGGCGTTAGCCCATTACATGTTTTCTGATACGAGTAATATGGGATAAGTTACTGTACACTGAGCAGCATCAGCTAACATAGCTAGCGTTACTGACCAAATGTGTCTTTGGTCCCTTTACCAGTCTGCTGTTGATTTAATTACGAGCTTTGTCCAAGATCGGCTGTTTACTTATTCTACCGTACTGGAGGGAGAAGTAATTCTTACTCAACATATAGTAATACATTATGCCCCTTTCTGACCGAGCCAAGATCATACTAGCATTTGAGTAAAATAACTAAATGAAAAGTAACTGATTAGCGTACTGTATCGTGCATTATAGCATCGTACACTACAGCAGTATTAATAACCTCCATATCCTCAATTTACTGAATGTGATTATATATAGACGTGTGTGTGAAAGGTGAGGAGGTGTTGTATCTAGTACTAAATAACTGATTGATTGATCATCAGTAAAGTTAATAAAACATTTATGAATCTCTTTGTAATCACCATGTCAATCTTTTTTCTTTTTACCTGGTCTCGCTCACAGCCCCCGGTGACCACAATGAGTGGTAAATTTCCCCTGGTGGGTTACAACAGCGCACGAAAGCACATCTCCATCACCATCCCCTCATCCACGGAGGTCATGTCTCCTCACATAAAGTCTGTGGAAGAGCTGAGGGTTCTGGGCCTCAATCTGAGCACGTTCAGCACCCCCGTGCAGTTCCTAATCTGCGTGGCTGGAGTCTTCCTCTTTTACCTCATCTACGGTTATCTGCAGGTATGGGTGGAGCCGCATACCAAAAATAATGCAGGTTGAGAGATGTCACTGAAATGTGTTATAGTAACAACCTGTAGGCATTGGCCAGCACTGTTGTGAAGGTGCCTGCTTCTTATCTGCTGATGATCAGAATTCCTAATAGTTCTATCACAGTGTCTGTTGTTGCTATGAGACACTCAGTTTAATTTCGTGCTGTTATTTCACTTCTCACGAGAGCCTATGCTTGTCATTTATGTTTGCCCCTTCTTATAGGAACTGATTTTCTCTGTAGAGGGTTTTAAGCCTTTTGGGTGGTATCTCACCCTGGTCCAGTTTGGCTTCTACTCCATGTTTGGACTAGTGGAACTGCAGCTCACACAGGATAAACGCAGAAGGTATTTAATTGGCCTCGTCATGCTTTGTTCTCAAGCAACAGCTGTTGTTATTTACTGCCTCCATGACATTTGCAGACTTTATTTAATGGTATGCGTTGACTCACTGAACACACTGTTCACTCTGCATCTGTAGTATGTGGGGATTGCATGTAACGTTTTAACAGTAAGCTAAAAATTATTTTGATTTAGTTTGAGAATCACAGATGAGCGAACTGCAAATAAGAAATCAAGACCGATTTCTAACAGCTTTTCTGTTCTGATCTATTTCTGTAGGATACCAGGAAAGACCTATATGATCATAGCGTTTTTAACAGTGGGAACAATGGGTCTGTCTAATACCTCGCTGGGTTACTTGAACTACCCTACACAGGTCATCTTCAAGTGCTGCAAGCTCATCCCCGTCATGATCGGAGGAGTGTTTATACAAGGTCAGTAAACGATTAAATTAGCATACATACTGTATATACACACACATTGTGTATATCTCTCTCTATATATATATTTAAAAATATTTGTAAAAAATTATTTTGGGGTGGGAGTGTTAATCTTTGCGATTAATGCGTAAAAAAAATTTTTACAAAGCACCTTTTCTCTCTTCTTTTATTTATGTCCTGTTTTGGCGAAAGAGCGTGCTTGCTGGGCCAGATCAGTCAGTCAGTCAGTCAGATCATGCATGACGATGGTAGAGTTTTACAAGGAAAGTTTTAATTTAAAGATTCCTGATGGATCTTTAGACTAAACTGCAGTGGTACAGTATGTAGGCCTACAATATAGCCAGGTATTATTGATGTGACTAGCGAGGTTACAGGTATGGATGGCACCGATACGATACTGAGATTGGAAATCGGTCCAATACTGACTAGCTGGATCGGTATCAGTGACAATTGGATAGATGTAACCGATTCATGGGGCTGATCCAATTAAATGAATGTACACACGTAGATCTACTGTCAAGCATCAGCCATGTCTAACCTACCCAGGCCACACTATCAGCAGCAGGTTTCTAAAATGCAAGAAAGTCTAAAATAGAGATTGGCTGTCATTTACTTGACTTAAAACTTAATTTACCACTGGAATCGGTACTCGGCCTGGGCTGATACACAAAGTGCCGTTATCTGTATTGGGACTGACTAAACTATATCGTGCCATCCCTAGTTACAGGATATAATGTTGTTCCGTGATCAGTTCTGTGCGCGCCGCCCGTCTGCCATCGTGAATGTGGTCTCGACTCTGTGTGTTACTTTCAAAAACCATGGTAACGTTTATTAAGTTGCCAGTCACATAAAAACGTCTCTCACTAACATCGATCGAATTATCTCTCCTTTCCGTCTATCTCTCTCCCGCTACGCTAGTTGGCTTCAGGACAGCCACACCATCCACGTAAATAATTGTTGCCGCATCAGGTGAAGACTTTTCCATCCTACGTTGCTCTACGTGACGTCGTCACAGCTACCCTAGCTCTCTTCCTAAATACCTGCAGCAGATGTAACACCTGCTTGCATTATATATCTATTCCCATTATCTTTATAATGAAGCTATACATGGTCTCCTATTTAGTGTTCCAAATTGTTGGTCATTTAAAATGTGTCTATACGATATTTTTAACATTAATATAGCAGAAAACGACTACTAGGCTATTTTCAGGCTGGAGCAGTGGTGCAAAAGATAGCTTAGCTCCTTCCCCGATATCTCTCTCCCATTTGCTTCCTGTCTCTCTATAAAAGAACAAAAAGAACAACAAAAGTGCGAATAATCGCGATTAATCACAGAAATGTGCTTGTTGAAATAGTAAAAAAAAATTAAATCGACTCCCAGCCCTTTCCCATTTTATATACACAAAGCCTCTTTTCGGACTAGATATTCTGAAGATTCACTCCATCGATACATGGGATAATGATTTTTTCATCCTGTAAAATGAAATAAACATTCAACTTTTGCTGTATTGCATGTGTATTGAACTTTTAATCAATTAAAGTCCTGGGTCACAGAGCTAAACTTCAGTTAACCATAACTTTTAAATTTCAACGCGTGTTTTGCATCTCGGGCTGCAACTTTCTATCCTTCCTTTTTATCCGGTGTTTATGGGGCATCACAGCCCAGTTTGCTGATCTTTCTACCTTCTTTGGGCCTGTCTTTCCTTTCATCCCCTCACTGTCCTGTGGAGGGCTTGGTGCTCAGTCAGACAGGATTTGTGTTTTATCTCTCTCGCTGCTGTCTGTAGTAGAGATGGATGGATAGATGTGCAGAGCATGGTTGCTTTGGGGCCCAGTATAAAACGGATGTTGTTCACTTAGGACACGGTGGGGGGAAGGTCTTCAAAGGCATGCTGGGAAAATCAAAGTCGAGCACGTGCCGCGGTTCCTTGTCATCCCCAAGGCGTCGATCCGTCTGCCTGTTTGGGAAGGGTCCTTTCACCCTCTGCTTGCTCTCTGTTGTTCTTTCTCATAACTGCAGTTAAAGAAACTTTACTTTTATTTTTGATTGCTTATTCTGAAAAATCCAGTCATATTTCTTTATTATTTTGCAAATGCTTTCACACTGAGCGGAAACACGTTGCCCAAGCATACTATCCCAGTGGATACACATACTAGCCCAGTGGATAGCACTGTGGCCTCAGAGCAAGAAGGTCCCCGGTCGTCCCGGCCTTTCTGTGTGGAGTGTGCATGTTCTCCCCGTGTCTGCGTGTGTTTCCTCCGGGTGCTCCGGTTTCCCCCACTATCTAAAAACATGGCAGGTTCACCCTCCAGTCAGGGTCATGGACCCCGGGCGCTGCACAGCGGCTGCCCACCGCTCCCTTGAGGGATGGGTTAAATGCAGAGGATGAATTCCGCTACGTGTATGTGACAATAAAAGCACAGTTACCTTACCATTACCTTTATGCTATTTTGCTAAAAAGCTGATCTCCTATGCATACACGAGGTTAGACGGTGTGTCTCCATGTGTTCTTCCCAGGCAAACGGTACAACGTGGCGGATGTCTCTGCGGCTCTGTGCATGAGTCTGGGGCTCATCTGGTTCACGCTGGCCGACAGCAAAGTGGCTCCCAACTTTAACGCCACAGGTAATTACTGCAGCGTGCCGTCAAGTGGAACGTAAATCATGACGACTCTGTTAGTGAGTGACGTGAGATTACACAGATATTAAGGACGCTTGCCCAGGACCGCGGCGTATGCGCAGTGGAGGTTTTTCGTGACAAACCATTTATTTCATACATTAATTACAATAATTATTAGATGTATAAATTTTCAGACAGAACAAACACCAGAACATTGATTCTGTAGTTTCTAGCTTATGCATGTTCACATTGACTTGCCGTGCCGTATGTATGTACGTATGTATGTATGTATGTATGTATGTATGTATGTATATCAAAGGAAAAACCGTGTGTGTGCACAGGGGTCCTGCTCATCTCCCTGGCACTCTGTGCGGACGCCGCCATCGGGAACGTGCAAGAGAAAGCCATGAAACACCACAATGGCTCCAATTCTGAGATGGTGCGCTCGGACACAATGTGCCGTAAAGACAGAGCTGCATTCAAACCTCCGTGCATGCGTGCCTGCCATGCGTGACACATCTCTGATCAGCGGTGTCGTCTGTCCCCCTCTCCCCTAGGTGCTGTACTCGTACTCTATTGGGTTTGTGTACATCCTGGCAGGCCTGCTCTGCATAGGTGGCCTGGGGCCCGCAGTAGCCTTCTGCTCGCTGGTGAGTCCACTTGTGTCCAACAGACGAGCAGCCTGATGCGGCACGATGGTCCCCGTTAGTAATGCGCTGTACTCTACCCCTCCCCTTCCCCAGCACCCAGTGAAGACCTACGGTTATGCGTTCTTCTTCTCTCTCACGGGTTACTTTGGCATCTCCTTCGTGCTGGCCTTAATTAAGCTGTTTGGCGCCCTGGTGGCCGTCACAGGTCTGTAGTTGTGTTTGAACACGTCGTCTCACGCACACACACGCCTTGTTTCTGCCTCTGTACTTGTTCATGTTGTAACTGTTGTGTAAGTCAATGTACTCCGCAGCCTCAGAACCCGCTGAGGTCATTCCTAGCTCTGTCCCTCGAGGGTTTGGTTTTGGTTTGTTGTGTTGCACGGTTGTTATCACTGCAGGGATTAAATAGCGAAACGGCCCTGTTAATATTTCTTTTTCATGATTGCATGTTTGTCTTTTGTTGTTCGCAGTGACTACTGGGCGAAAGGCCATGACGGTCGTACTTTCCTTCATGTTCTTTGCCAAACCTTTTACTTTTCAGTAAGTATCTCCACCTCTTGACATTTTGCACATTTGTTTTTGCTTTAGAGAGAGAGCATGCGTCTCGAACCTTGACCGCCCTCACCACTTCTAACGCCATGCTGTGTTTGCAACTCGTTATTTCGTCCTCCGTCCACTCTTAGAGTTGACCTCACTGCTCTCTCTTGCTTATCCTTTATTCTCTCTGCACTTACTTTCTTCATAGCCACAATGTAGAATGTGGGGCCCTCTTATTTGAGCTATCAGGGGTGAAAGGGTCAGTATATACTACAGTATATACTGTATCGATATATTGGTAGTGAAACCTGAATTTTCATTAGTTTGTTTTATCTACTAAAGTAAAACATTCTTATATAAATGTTAGTTTTTTGTAGCAGATCACTTTTTCCAAAAACGTATTTCAATACGTTTGTGAAATATAATAGATTATCTTCATTTCAAAATGCCCCCTCCCTTCCTTATGTTTAAAACCTGTTTCTGCAGGTATGTCTGGGGAGGTCTTCTTGTGCTGTTTGGCATTTTCCTGAATGTTTACAGTAAAAACAAAGACAAGATGGCACTGCCCTCATTCAAGGACCTCAAGAGTTGGCTGCTGAATGGAAAAAAAGTCAGATTATCACAAAATGTATAGTGGCATGGGGGGGGGGGGTCCCCCTACAGGAGTAAACGTTTGTAGGATTACGCCCACTTTTCCAAGGCCATGTACGACTATAAACCAATCAAGACAGTGAGTGGAGTGAGCACGTTTTCAGGATATCACTTTTTTTTAAATGAAAATCGAAGGGACCGATTGATGAACATTACAACTGTGCTGGGCCAATGTCTACAATGGAACAATTGAAGTCATTCTAATCTTGCACAGAGAAGTGAAGGAATGGGATCAGAAGCCAGCAGACTGTTAAAGACAATGACACGATGGCCTGTTAGCTAAAACATTCCAAACAAAGAGGACCATATCGAGGACACAATATTTTCTTAAAGGGAAGCTGCCTTAGCTAACCAAATAGCACAGTTTTTGCACTGAAACCTGGAAGAAGTGATATGCTGGTTCAAGAGACTACATAATGGCTTGTTAATAATGACCATGTGAGTGAGTGTGTGTGTGTGTGTGTATGAGTGTTCAAATTGACCGCCCTTTTCCCACAAAAAAGGTTTATTTTCCCCGGCATGTGCCAGGAGGGCGAAATGAAATGTTTTACACAACCATTGTCTTGATGTGGCTTTCTGTTAATTTGTAATTTATATATATATATATATATATATATATATATATATATAAATATATAAAAAACTTGACAGACATGTGGTCATCGTGGTATTTAGATGATAATAATGAAGCTTTTTAACCTGTGTTTTATCAGCAATGTCAACTGCCATCATTTGGTAACTATTAGTGTGGGTGAAAGGGTGCTACTCTTTTTACATAAGAAAGTTTCTAAAGTATATCCAGTGTTTTTGATTTGTAAGCCAAGTCTAATTCTATCCTCTTACACTGTTAAAGCGTTGAAATGGTGCCAAACTATGTGTGTTTGCCCATCTAATGGCCTCAGGCTTGTTTGGTTAGCAGTCCTGGAAAAAAAAAAAAAAAAGATAGCACTGCTACACAGAAAATAAAAATGTTCACTTTTCTTTTGCGTTTGGAACGTGTGTATGTGTGTGCGCACATGTTCCCAGTTTGACCGTTTGGCATTAACATGATCTGGCCAAACGGCATCTTGTCTAGATTATGATGATGGTGTTGTGGCTTAACACCTGGTTCTGTACTCACTCTGTGTCCTCCATGGAGACATTGAAGCATGTTATGTTTGCATTCTCACTTATTTCATAATTTATTTTGCTTCTCAGGAACGCACACTAGCTAGGGATTATGATGGTGTTGTGGCTTAACACCTGCTTCTGTACTCACTCAGTGTCCTCCATTGGAATCATTGAAGCATGTTATGTTGGCATTCTCACTTATTTCATACCTTATTTTGCTTCTCAGGAACGCACACTAGCTAGGAGCACAATGGCATTCTCCATATACCAGTGGTGTGCCTGCATAAAGCAGGTGACCCTTCAAGTCAGGCCACGCCCCCAAATCAATATCTGTATCATAGCCTGACACAGCCTAAGCCTGTCATCAATTATACCTATATAGGCTAGGCCTATAGGTATTATAATAAT
>JAODTR010000013.1:636841-660448 GCA_025399935.1 Amblyopsis rosae | reverse complement strand
GGCCATATCGACTGGCAAATTTTAAAACAACCCGGCCCCCCCCCCCCCCCCCAAAAAAAACCGCACACAAAGTTAAACATTCCGTTAGCTCAAGCAAGCAAGCTGAAATATTCTGCAGCAGTTACTCAGGAAGAGAAATTCTTAATAATAAATATCCAGCCAATAATGAATGTGCTGCCGGCTGCAGTTGTCTTGAGGGCATAATATCTAATTTCCTCTCAATGTTTCATATCCCTCGTCTTGCATGCCGACACAGTCCATCATTACAACCCAATGTAGGTTCCTATCACTTTTATTTATTTTTCAAATCAATATATAAATCAGAGCCCGGGCCCATGTTACAGATGAGATCCAATAAATTATAGAGTGCTGGACAAATGTGGAATGTTAAGGGAGTAAGCGAACATAGAAGATTCCCATGGGTCTGCACTGTACACGAGGAGCATTTCCTGAGCAGTGGCTTTGTTCATATCCCAGATATTACTCTATACATTCCTTAATATAAAAGGAAAGCTCATTCATATTTACTGTCAAGCTCTTTGTTAAAGGCATATCTGACTAGTAATATGTGTTAATAATACATGTGGGACAATGTACTATCTGCAGACTTAACAAGCATGAGGAGTTTGGCTGTGAAATTCTCTATAATTTATTTTCACTATAGCCAATAGCCATTAATCATGCTTTGTGGAGTTCCCATGCAATTTGGAGTCCCCACTTAGCTACTATCCCCTCTGTAATAGTGTCCAGGTTAGTGCCATTGTTATTTATATAGGCTATTTGACCGTCTTTATTTCACTTGCCATTTTGCATCCAACAGGATAGGCCTGCTAGGGATGCAAAATGGCACGCTGTCACAATGGTGATCTTTCCCACCCTGGTCCCATTCTGTGAGTCAGCCACCGTCCGCTTGAAGCTCAGCCACACGGAAAAGCAGGCGGGCTGAGGGAGGAAGGAGGAGGAAGGAGGTGGTGGAGGAGGATGAGGAGGAGGAGGAGAAATTGGTACAGGAGCATGGAGAGGGGTCCAGGGAGCTCGTCCACCCCGGCAATCGGTCGCTGCCTTGGCGAATCCTCACGGAGGACTTAAGCCGGAGCGAGAGGTGAGCCGGGCAGCTCGGGCACAGACCCATTTTGTACTGCACTGTAAAGGCACATATACACAGATAACAAAGTGGGAAATATAAATGCCTTGTTAAATAATAGCGTTACGATACGAACATATTCTTGCCCTTAGTTGGTATAGCGGCTATTATAATATCATGATTGTTTTACTTTGCTACAGGATGGAATAAAAAGCATGTCTACTCTATATACAACCGAATATTGCTTTTCAAATTTGTACATTTATTTTAGTTATATATAGTTCAGTGTATTTAATAACAACACG
The DNA here is from genome assembly GCA_025399935.1 of Amblyopsis rosae. Classification (NCBI taxonomy): domain Eukaryota; kingdom Metazoa; phylum Chordata; class Actinopteri; order Percopsiformes; family Amblyopsidae; genus Amblyopsis; species Amblyopsis rosae. The sequence continues at coordinate 659,059 of JAODTR010000013.1, read as the reverse complement.
TTTTGATTATTAGAATATAAAACACAATTAAAGTGTGTGAAAACTATGGACTTTATGGCTGTACAGTATAGGCTGTAATTAATGGAGGCAATGGCACGTTTCCGCCAAGCTATCCTAAGGCAGGGCAACATTCCTTAATCTGTGCTGGGGCTTTGAAGGATCCCATATATTTGAATGCAACACTGGGACGCAAGAAGCAATGGCCCAACAGAAGGCAGTTGTTCTAATATGGGTCGGATCGGGTGCGGGTGGGGGGGAATGTGGGGGGTGGGGCTATAAGAATAAATAATCCAGTTGTCTTTGGTGCCGAACGCAAAGCAATTTAACGCATCAATGGCGGTCGCCTATTAATTTTCTGCAGGAGGAGGGAACGGCAAACCTGGGAGCGCTGATTGGAGGGACAACATGGTCACATCATGTATCACTACGCACGCACCTAAATGAATATCTGCACACGTACACACACAGACACACACGTACACAAACACACAGACAGACACACACTTCCGTCCATCGCGTCGAGCACCAACACGTGCACACGCGCACATCTAGGTTTTAATCACGCTGCTCCTTCCCGCAATGTCAGTGCTTTCCTGGGAGAGCGGAGCCACTATATGGTTAATGATAGCGAATTAATAAGGAAGGTTTGGAGATGCGGAGGCCCATATGTTGCTGCTGTCCTCAGGGTGTTGCGTTGATAATAGCGCCCCCAGGCTGGGGAGACCATAACTCTGCTAACGTATTCACTGCAAATCCTGTTGTGTGGACGGTACACAGTATCTGACTCTTCTTAACCTTCCTCTCCCATGGGAGCACAGGCAGGCAGACAGACACGCATAGGCAGACAGACAGATTATAGGCAGACAGACAGACAGACACACACACAGGCAGACAGGCATGCAGATAGACATTAACAGACATAGGTAGACAGACATACTTACAGGCAGACAGACAGACATCGACAGGCAGATAGACAGACAGAGAGACAGACATAGGCAGACATGCAAACTATAGTCAGACAGGCAGACAGACTGACAGACATTTTACTCTGTCTGTCTTTATACGTAGCTACTGTATATGTCTACATGATCGTTATAATCACAGAGCGTTTAGAGGCTTTTAAATTGATTTTAACGTTAATTTTTGTCATGTCCTGATTCAATTTCTCCTGAGCAGTTAGCCAGGTAAACACCCAGGGGGCCAAACTCACCTGTGACCTCCAAGTGACCTCCAAGTGACCTCCAAAGGGCATGGCAAGCTGCTTGTCCCGCTCTCTGCTTGCCAGCTCATCATTCCACCTGTCTCGCGGAATCAGTGCGTTTTGTCTGATGCATGGTTTTTCATTATCACCGAGCGCCGTCATTACTTCCCACTTATTACCATCTGGGGGGGCAGACAAGACAGTTCAGACGAGATGTGGATGTGAGGCCCGCACAACCACACACACACACACATCCCATTCTTTTTGGGAGTGGAGGGCGAAAAAAAACAAAAAAAATTTGCCCCACAGATATAATGTCTGTGTTTTCCTGCAATTAATTAATGGGTCCCCAGCTAGTTAGCAGTAGGCAGCACTAGCTTCACCATGGCGACTGAGCGAGGGCAAAATAGGGCTGGAGCCGGGCTCGCCTCGGTAGCTGCAGGCATTCAGTTGTGAGCCTGGATTTGGACTATTTTTAACGAAATCCTTTTATGGATAGATAAATCTGATTTTATGCAAGAAGAGTCTCCTGGGTTTCAATTAACTGGGGGTCACACAGCAGATCTATCGCAAAAAGGAGGGAAGGAGAATGAGGGAAACAAAGTGGTGGTGGGGAAAAGGAGGTAAGGAAAACTTGACGGCCTCTAATTAATACGGTCTAATTAAACATTTGTGAAATACATTATCTTCACGGTGTTGTTTTATTTTCATTTTTTATTTATTGTTTAAGCCACGCGTGCTAAATAATTGTCTGTGCGTCTCCTCAAAACTTGTTCTAGTATGACATCGTGGTTTTTAATAATGCAAAGGACTCTTCGGTGTGCCTCTAAACTGCCATTTGTCTATCCACTGTTGAGAATTCAAAGCAAACGCATAATTAGAATGCTGCATGTCCATCTGCACTCTAAAGACGACGGACGAGGCTGGGACAGGTCAGGAAGAGGGGATAATAGACATCTACAGGAGTGCCTTGTTGTTACTGACGTTGTTTCCCAACACAGGCTGACTTTGAAGCATGACGCCCTGGTCACTGTAACTACGGGTGATTCGCCAGACCTTATGAGCATCATGGCAACAGTGCCAGGCATGGTGGGTCGAGAGACACTGTATAGAGAGAGAGAGAGAGAGAGAGAGAGAGAGAGAGAGAGAGAGAGAGTGAGAGTGTGTGTGTGTGTTGGTGCTGGAAACCCATAGCAGATTCAACAGGACTGGGTCTGAAGGCGTAATCAACGTGTAATATGTGTCCATCCCTCACTTTAACTTCCCTTCCTCCTGCCTGCTATCCCCTGCCTCTCTTGTTAAACTACCCACAGGGCAGCCCTTAATGTGAGGTTGATCTCAGGTTGTCTCTCGCAGTACACCCCCACCCACATAGCTCATCCGAGACGCTTCTCTCCCTGCTCAATTGCGAGATAGCTACCCACATTATGACTTCACCCTTCCTGGGTGTAAAGGAAGAATCATTCAGTTCAACAAAGCATGGAAATTTGCTCATGTAGGTCTGGATGGAACACACGCTCGAGCACCCTAGTGTGCGCACGCACACACACACACACACACAGACGCAGTATTTTCACTATGGAGATGAGCTATTGTAACTTGGAGATGATAGAATAACATACGTTGTGTGTGTGTGTGTGTGTGTGTGTGTGTACATGTGTGTATGCGTGTCTGTCTGTGTGTCTGTGTCTGTGTGTGTGTGTGTGTGTGTGTCTGTGTGTCTGTCTGTCTGTGTGAGTGTGTGTGTGTCTGTCTGTGTGGGGGTGCGCACGTGTGTGTGCGTATGTGTATGTGTATCTGTGTGTGTGTGTGTGTGTGTGTGCGTGTGTGCGTGTGTGTGTGTGAGACAGACATCACGTTTATTAAGCAGGCAGGTTGAGTGGCATATGGGCAACAGAGATTTCTGTTTCATTACACTTTTCATTAACCTGAGCTGTGAGCTCGTACACACACACACACACACACACACACACACACACACACACACACAACCCCCTTCCATCTAAGCAAATAACCACACACACACACAGGAGAGATTGTCCACGCAGATTGGGTGGTGGGTGATGAGGCGGGGTGGTGGGTGTGTACAGAAATACGTTTTTGTGGGGCGACAAAGTGACCTGTCTGCTTATCAAAGTGGCGATCTGTCGCTCTTATCCAGACCCCAGTTCCCCCGCCGCTCTCTCTCTCTATCTCTCTCGCTCTCTCTCTATCTCTCTTTCTCTCATTTTCTCACCCCCACCTTGTTCTATTCTCTCTTTCCTTGCCAACTCGTCTTGCCAATTGTTTCTGTATTGAGTCATTCCACACAGTAGCATCTCTATGCTATATGCTAAGATACTCATTCTCTTAATAACTCTACGTTCCTGTGGCTAACAATTACAAATGACATTGTAATCTGTACATTACTATACAAAACATATTCATGGCAGGCACCCAGTGGAAGGAGATCACTAGTTCAAATATGTCTTATGATCAGTTGAGGCCATCTCTTGTTGAGAAAGTGAATAATTATCTAATAACCAAAGCTGTTGTTTTTCCCAGTAACCAAATAATACTGAAAGAGAGGGGATATGAACACATAAAGGATTTAACTGAACATGGCCGGCTGAACTCTCCCAGCTTAATTCAGCCATGAGGGAATATCCTTGGAGAGGAATAAAAACAAGAAGAAAATGAATATCAGTCCAAAGTTTGAAGCGTAGTTGGAGCTCCTCTTTGCCCTAATTAGCAGGCCGTTTTACATCTGATGCTGGCTGTAGGGATGGAGCCATCAGCCACGTCCAAAGGTCAATCTTTGAGGAATTGTTATTCATCTGCATACCCTGTGTACTCATGGGATATGCAGGCCTGCAAGCTTGTCTGCCTAGACGAATATTAAGATCTTCATAAACTGAAAATGACCAATTAGGATTTTGTTGAAACTTCGCCTGAAATGTTGTGGATGGCGATTTCTGCTCATTATTCATGGGTATTATGGAGGATTAGCAACCAGCTCATCTTTTAAAGGGCTTATCACAACCACAAACAGTTACATTATTAATTAAACTACAAGGATTGATTTGTAATGAATAAGTCATTTATAATAAAAAATATATATAATCATCAATTAGACAGTATAGACAGTAGACAGTAATTGGTCAGTATTTTAAATGTTATAGTTTGTCTTCCTTAAATATGTAATTTATCCTTAAATTCACATTCCTCTCCTTGGTATAGGCAATTTATATTACATCCACTATATCCTACAGTAGTTGTTCATACATATGAGGTTAACTTACTTATAACTATTACTGGTTAATGTTTGATATAAGTGACTTAAGTCTAATGAACTCTATTGTCAGACATTTTCACAGAAATTTACAAAGCAATATTTCTTTGTAATGCAGCAAGCGTGCAATAAAACCCCCGACTTCTGTAGAGCATGTCTGAATGTGAATAGCATACAGTCATTGTTTTACTTGTTAAGCTAATATCCGTATAACACACAGCACACATTACTCATTGACTCCTAGCTGCAATGTTTAATCTTCCCAGCAGCCTACAGCATGTTTCGTCATTATCAAATAATAGCATAGCGCACCGTGCAATGCTACAACACCATCAGCCAGACAGATGGACAATGACACAAAGACATGAATGCACACACACACACACACACACACACGCAGACACACACACAGACACACACACTGACATACACACACACACACAAATGCATTCCTATTTCAACCAAACACTGAGTTCAGTAGAACAACGCACGGATGAGTGTATTCTACTTTGGCTTTTGGGTATGACAAGCTTTTGCGGTCTGTCAATGTGTTCCTTGCTACAACCACGGGCCCGGGATTAGCTCAAGCAGACACGCCATTGTAATTAAGGATGGGGGGCAGAAAATGTTTGTTAGCCGCGGTGTCCTCATTAGTGTAACTTCCCACCCGGAGGTTATGCAAAGCAATGGACACCTAATGAGACACATATTGGAGGGAAGAGAGACCAACTACAGCTCTGCACATGCTTGGGCTTTCATATGGAGAGTGGTGTGTGTGTGTGTGTGTGCGTGCGTGCGTGCGTGCGTGCGTGTATGTGTGTGTGTGTGCATGACTGCTGAGGCCAAGGGGAAGATGAGTGACTAAGTTTTGTTGCACACACCTTGAAAATATGCTAAATATACTTTATCTATATATTGTGCTTTTGATACACGTGTATGTGTATTATTTTCCAATTCTGAATCATATCGAGCTTATTCTGCAATGCTTCCAGGCATTCTTCGCTATATTCAATTGTGATCTCGTCAGGGATGCAAAATGGCACAAATAAATTAATCACAAATCACTGATATAATCACGTGCGGTGTAACGCACGTCGGAACGCAAGTTCAAAGAATAAAAGGGACTAATTTGCTGTGTTATATTATATGAAATTCCCTCTTCTGTTCAACTCTGCTCTACTCCATTAGGCTTTACATTGTTAGGGTGCGATTTGCATGGTACGCTACAAATCATTGTTGGCCGCGTATTACGGCCACACAGACACAGTAGGGGCTCACCTGCCCTGTGGCAAAAGACGACTGTAGCTACTGTATCTTACACACACACACACTCACACACTATCTCTCAGCGTGCTTCTCATTGCCACTACTGTACAGGTAATCTCACTTAATCATCTCAGAGGTCACGGCCAAGCAAGGTCGGGTGATAATTGCTGTGCTGAACTGCAAGGAGTGAAGGATTGCATGGGCGAGCGAGGAGAGAGAGAGAGAAATAAAAGGGAACAACATGGAGGAATGAAACCAGGGATAGACGGTGTGGGCATGCGTGTGAATACGGAAAGACAGAAAGCTCTAGAAGGGATAAAGATGGCGTACAAGTCCAAGTTGTATCTTGTTATTCATTCTCATTCCATCCCAGCCTGGTCATTTAGGTGTCATGCATGTATACGTACCTCACTGTACGTTATGTTATTTCTCTCCTCCGTGCAACCACTGTGGCTTATTTTATGTTAAATTGCGTGCAAATGAATATTACTCAATCACTGTAATACCCAACATTGACTGTTATTTACTCACACTCCATTGTTAGAAAGAAAGAAAGAAAGAATGAAAGAGAGCGTGAGCAGCAAACAGAACTAGCGAGAGAAAGACTACAACACAAAGAGGAAATGACAGTGTGTCTGTGCCCGCCCCCTTACCCCCCCGGGGGCCAGTGGCCTGTGACAGCCAGCCAAGCAGCTTCAGAGTGGGGAGATTTAAAGCGATAATAACCTGCACTCCGGTGGATGGATGGCGTCTCTCTGGTGGCGGTGGCTGATAAATGAATGACACATTAGTAAACACACGTCAAAACATTAGAAGAAAGGCCTCCTGCCTTTTCAATGGGCAGACAAAATACCGTTTCTTTAACCACTTTGCCCCAACATTTTGTAAAAAGATTATTAGGGCAAATACTTCAAACAGAGACAACGAAATAATTGAATTAAATTAGAAATCTTTTTATGAAATATGGTAAAAAAAATAACATCGTTTTTTTAACCACTGCCCCAAAAGTTACAACCTTGGTGTAATTTTTTATTCATTGAACTCAGATCACCTGTTCAATATGACACAACATCAAAGTATTACCATTTAAAATTGCAATTGAAACATTACATTTGAGATGACCATCTCTTAATTTCATTACAATGATCTAACTAGCAACGTAACATTGCATGTAAAGCAGTAAAGCATAGTATTATGGAAACTGACAAACAATAGTCCAGGTTTAGATCATAAAAGTTTCAGGATAAAGAGATACATTGACACCAATTGCAGTGGAACATGAACCAACTGACTACAATCTATGGATGTAATATTTCATCATCATTGTTAACAGTTTCAGACAGTTTCTATTATGATTTGGCGTTACTGTATGCAGATTGATTTGACATTATTTTACAAGTATATATTGAAATGAGTGGTATCCACCTACCACACATAGTGAGTTATACTGTAACATGGAGCTGGCAGGTGATCCAGGTCACAACAGAGGTCAAGCTTTAGGAGGAGGAAGATGAAGATGATGTGGTGGTCAAAGGAATTGCAGGGGACAATCACCTCTTCTGAGAGGTGGAGTGGAGCCTTGTCATGTAACGGCTTATGCCATGGAAGACACATACAATGATATCACAACAGACCAGTGTCAGGCCTGGATTCACATAGCAAGATGCCACATCTATTGTCATGTGGCAGAAGCTGTGGCTACACAAATTACAAGACACAGTTTATGGAAATGCAGAAGTACAGCAATGAATACTTTGTTGTGCTTTTTACAGTAAGCCAGGTGAGGAACACTATGCAGCTGATGCTTTACTGCTGTAGTTTCTTTCTTTTTTTTTGTAGGCAAGTCTGCTTTGATTGAAACATTTTTATTGTATTTCATAAAAATATTTCAAATTTTATTCAATGATTACAAAGTCTCTGTTTGTAGTATTTGCTCTTACAAGGTTGTAAAATGTGGGGCAAAGTGGTTAAAAAGAACTGTAATAAAAAAAAGATGAGTACGCAAATGTGTCTTCAACCACACACACACACTCTTAACCCCCTTAGAGTTGACACTCTTATTCCTGCTCAGCACTTTTAAATAAAAGATGAAAGGAAAGAGAAGACTAGGGAACTCCAGAGACAAATATGTAGCTCTATGTGTGTGTGTGTGTGTGTGTGTGTGTGTGTGTGTGTGTGTGTGTGTGTGTGTGTGTGTGTGCGTGATGCCTGCACACCAAATGATATGTGTAGAGCAAGTTGTGCCAGAGATTTGCACATCCCATACAAAGTGGCTTTATAAATGCGATGAGCTGAAGCCCTGGAGAAGAACGCATAAGATAGGGCAGGACTCACTAAAATGGATATGTGCTGTCACTGCCCTACCTACAGTATACTGCTGGGGGCCCCAGGAAAGGTTAGGGAATGCTACTGTATACTGGGGACAATCCTGATAAAATAACACTGTTGTGCTATGTGTTGTAGTACTGTTATGTTCCTCTTATTACATCATATGGCAGGACATTAAGATTTTTCGCAGTTGAGTAGCCGACTGTGTTTTCTGAAGGAAGCTGAAATTGCTGGACTAATTTTTAAAATATGAAATACTGTATGTCTTGTCATTTTAGCCCAAATTCCTTTCTGGCAAAAAACATCTCATATATGTTCGTTTATCAATTGTTATACCTCTCTCTCTCCTAATCAGATGGACGTTCGATATGACATAAACAAAATTACTGAATGGATGTCTCAGCACAAAGGAAGAAAAACATGGAATGGTATGGGCCCTACGACGAGTCAATGAGTATCTGTTAAAATTGTAGCGCAGTAATTAGCTGTTGCAAACCCGTTTGTATACTTGTGTTTACAAGGAGTGATATAATAACTTGGTTTTGATTCAAAGGTCAATTAGAATAGTCATGTTGATATATAACATGTGACATACATAAATGTTGTTGTCGGCCCAGGATAAACAGAAGGCAAAACATGGATGCATCCGCACACAAACACACACACACCCACAAGGTCGGTAAAAACGGCATTCTGCTGCCACCAAGGGAAACACTAACAATGCTAAGTGGAACACCAGCGAGTCAGAGGGCATAACTAGAGGAAGTGCTCACTCACCTATTTCTAATCATGGACGTGTCTTTGGCCGAGACAGAGAGACGGCCAAGGACACCCAAACAGGCCAGACCTATCTTTGACTCAGGAAGGGACGAGAAAAGCAAACAAGGGCAAAGAGAAGGTCATTTGCCTCACAGAATTGGGTGAGCATACTGTTTTTGTAGCTGAATACTCAAGATTACTCAAGAGCCCTGAGGTTACTAATAGAGTATTTTCTACTGTTACAGTCCCATACATACAGCACATACTGTCTGCCTACATTATTTTACTACCAATTTGGTAGCAAAGAAAGTTGGTTTCAACTAAGGAATACACATGATTAGTAATGTAAATAATATATATGTAATATTAATAAGTTGATGATGTCAAATTTGAAGGCTGTACTGTATAGATGGTATTTGTTGCAAAAGTTCAGTAAAGCTCCAATTCAGGAAGTATATATTCACATTAGATTCAGTAAGATAAATTAGAATGTTACCCATGCGAGCTAAATTTGTCGCTTTTTATGGCTGGAGCCATAAGTCGCCTAATCAACATTCCTTTCTACGGTGGTTATGTCTTTATTGCCACCAATTTTCATAATGGCTGTATGCTGAGAAGCTATGATCTTAAACTGTTTTCAGTGATTTATAGTATTACACACACACATTCAACTCCCATTTAATCTTTCATCTGCTATGCATTTGAAAAATGGTACATTTTGTTTAGATGTCAAATTAGTTTCTATCTCTGCATATTCTATAAAGGCATTTATTTGTACTGAAGGCATATGTAATGTTTACACTGTTGATATTACTGTTTATCACTGTTATGTTGTCACTGTTGTGTTCTGCACTGAAAATGGAAGCTGTCACCTACCCTTTATCACATACCTAAATATGGCTAACATACATTTATAGCAAATACTTATCACTGCATTATTTGGTGTTAGATGTACAGAACTGCACTTCAGATCGTCGCTGTACCCTCAAGAAGGGACATTGTTAAGACAGTAGTTATGTCTTGTAATAACATTGCACAGTAACATACAGCATTTCACAAAAGAGATGCAGCGATGTCTGCAGGAGTATTTATGCAGGACAGATGCATGATGGGATGCCTCGACCAAAGCAGCAGCGGGGCCGGTTGTGGGCCGGAAAACGAAACTGGGTTAAAGAGATAATATTTCAATATCATAGACGCTGATCATAAACTAAAGAGTGTTTGTGTGTGTGTTGGTGTGTGTGTGTCTCTTGCCTGAGGCACCTCAGCAGGACGCTCTGCAGTCAAATGATTTTGCATTCCCTTTTCTACTTGACTACCCATTCTGCCATTTGCAAAAGAGCAACAACGAAGGACAGTCGACACACGCACACACACACACACAGGCACACACACACGCATACATACACACACACACAGGCACACACACACGCATACATACATACACACACACACACACAGGCACACATATACACATGCACACACAGGCACACAGGCACACACACACACACACATACATACATACACACACACACAGGCACACATATACACATGCACACACAGGCACACATACACACACGCACACACACATACACACACACAGGCACACATACACCCCCACGCAAACAAGTGTAAACAGGCATATGCCATCAAGGAACAGTGAATACACACGTACATTAAGACACGTGTAGTAATGAGATTTATTATTCATATCTCTGGGTAGTCTGTCTATAGATCCCGTGAACACTGAATATACTTGCTATCTTTATCTATATGGACAATTTTGAGGATTTTTACCAAATGTCAGATGTTCTCTGTGTTTACTCTGTGTTGGGAATAAGTGTTATCTGGCTGAATATACTTTAAGTATAATGGTACTTTTGGGACTGCCAACTGTGCGCTAAACTGACTGACTATACCTTGGGCTCTGTAACACACACACACACACACACACACACACACACACACACACACACATGAGCGCGCACAGGCTACTTGTAGCATCAAAGAAGCATGTCTCTCATGTAGCACCTCGTCTTTGGTCTTTATCCTGTTTTATGAGGCAGTCTGAAAGTCAAGCCGTGGAGGATATTAAAACAGAAGAAGAAGAAGATGATGAAGAAGAAGAAGAAGAAGAAGAAGAAGAAGAAGAAGATGAAGAAGATGAAGAAGAAGAGCGAGATCAAAATTACCAGAGCGGCAGGCTCGGGGCAGAAAGCCTCCATAGCCTCCTCCCCCCCCACCCTCCCCTCGACATCACCCCGCCTGACTCATTCTCTCTCATCTGACGGCATGTGCGCCCAGACTGGGCCAGGTAACTGCACTTTTTAATGATGCCATTTGCCTAATGCCTTCCCGTGGTTGTCAATCCATCGCACATTATTGCTCATCAGGCCTGTTCTGGTAGCCATGCCCCTCGAACTGCCGCGTCAACCAAAGAGCCTCGCCTCGAACGTCGCTGGAACATTCCGCTCAGAAGCCTCCTGCAGACTCTAATTGGTGGGAAAGAGCACATAAAGCAACAAGACAACAACAACAAAAACATGGGAGAGGGATTAGATGACGGGCATGTCTTTTTATCGTTCCTATTTTGTGATAGGTCCTCCCTCCCTTTCTGTTGATCCCAAAGGTTCAAGCGGGGAACAAATCGGGCCGTCTATGTCAAGGAGGGGAGTCTTTTCAACCACGAGTTGACAGTCTACGTTCCTCGCTCTCTCGCTTGAATGGCTCATTTGTATTTTTTTAGTCAACGTAACCTGTCCTTGACACACTCCACCATGTGTCTTCACTTTGTGCATGTCTGTCTAGCTAGCTCACGAGCTAGCAAGCTGTCGCCTATCTCCCGTTTATCCCGTTTGTCAAGACGTCTCCTTTCTTGTTTCATGCCGGCGTTTACCCGATGCAATGGCGTAACACAGTCCCGACAGCTGACGGGCTCCCAAACCGGAGATGTAATTGCCGACACCGTGTCTAGAGTACTAGTGGTGATGGCTGCCAGTCTGTTGAAAACAACAGCCGTTCCCCAGACGTGTGTCCAAATATTGCCGCATAAGCATGTTCTGGCATTTAGCCTCACGTTAGCATTATCTCGTGTCAGTCAAGTGCAGGAAGGTGAATGCACAGAAGGCCACACACACACACTGTGATGTTGCAGAGGAAGGAGGTTTACTGAACGTATATAGCCAGTAACAGTATGGCGTAAATAATAGCATTTTAAAGTTTCACTACACAGCATGTGTGAGCAGCTCTAGAATTGCCTTCATGAAAAAATGTATATACTGTATGTTAATGTCCTTTCCTTTAAATTATTATAGATACATAAAGCCTTGAAAATATTACTGTAAATGTTTTGCTATATATGCACATGAATACACCCTCACGCACATATACAGACACACATACACAAACATACCCCTTCTCTCTACACACACAAACATGCATTCACATGCATATATCTCTACCTCAAATATATAGGCTTATAGACACTTTCCCCATTTGCTGCAAGAAGAAACCAACACGCACACACACACGCACACACACGCACACACACGCACATGCACTCACACACACACACACATGTGCACATACACACATGCGCATACACACACACATCTCCACCACGCGTATCCCAACAGAGGCTTTTATGATAAGGCTGGCTGACATGAAGTCCGCCGGATGAATAGTTTGATGGCCCCGGGCAGGCAAGGGGAAAGGATAGGCCGTAAATAGGATTGAAGTTTAAATGGAATAATGCGGCCCGGAAAGGAGCCGGCTCCCATGGTGAGGAGAGACCCAGAGGTAACAGAGAGGTGACGAGTTCGCCTTGAGAACCACCGACAAAATGGATGGATGGATGGATGGATGGATGGATGGATGGATAGATGGATGGATGGGTGGATGGATGGATGGATGGATGGGTGGGTGGGAGGGTGGATGGATGGATGGATGGGTGGGTGGGTGGGTGGATGGATGGGTGGGTGGGAGGGTGGATGGATGGATAAATGGATGGATGTGAAAGGGGAGAGGTTGGAGTTTTATTTATTTTTTTAGGCCAAGATACAAATTACAATGTTTAGTTAATGTTATGTTACTGTAAGGTGAGAAGTGATGATCACTCAATGTAGCTACATTGAAAGCATTTGACAGTTGTCATCAACCGAAGCTTTATTCATTTCATATTATCTTAAATACTTTTGTGTTTTTATGTCACTAACCTGCATAGAATTAAAATAAACATAAACATACATAAAGAAGAATGATTTTGTCCTATCATCACTGCCACCAAATCTAAATACACATACAAAACTGACTTGAATATCATAAAATGTACCATTTCATTGAAATTGTGCAATTAATGCTTCTAAACTCTTTGGATAATGTAGCTTGTTTTAAAGCTTTGAGCATTTCATTTTGAGGATGAATGAATGCCCTTGACTGACACGTAACGTCACATACAGCATGTACAGACATAATATTGCATGGCTTTATAGCAGGATTATAAAAGGGATAAAGATGTGTCCTTTTGAATACGAACCGCATCTTCTGATGAGTGGACATCCTGGTGTTAGAACATGAGGGTGATTGAGCAGAGGCTCTCCCAGTAGGCCGACATTAAGAACAGAGGACTGCCTCGGTTACGCGTCATTAGACAGCCTTGCAGCCGATGACATGAGCAGGAGGAAGATTAATACACATCCAACAAGATGGCTGTTTGCAGCATGTTTGTGCAAGGTTTACATGCATTATGGGATATACTTGGGTAAACACATGGCTACATGTCTCCATCGACGTTGACTCAAGTGTGGATTTGTGCTTTTCCATTATGCCCTTGTCGTGCGGGGATTAGGGGCATTTGTAAAAGGAAACAAATGACAGATGTATGTTGACCGAGTTGTAGTGATGGATCTCATGATGATGACATATGCAAGTGTGTGGCTATGTCAATTGACAGTAACAGGCAGTTGACCCAAAATTATATTTTTCAACTTGTGTACTTTTTTGATCTTGAAAAGTATTATCCACACCACTGTCCCACTCTCTGTTCCTCTCTATGAACTATAATGGTGTCTGAAGCTGTATAAAATGACTACAAATACTCGTTCTGCCATAAAGGCACATGGCAAGGTCTTGCAGAAATTGGAAATATCAGATTTTCAAATTCAGCTATTTGTTTATTATGTTCCGAAAGACAGCACATACACTACGAAAAAGTATTTTCGGAAAAAAGAATTACTGATACAATGGTTAGAACAAAACATTATTTTACGAACAGTACATGCAGTATGTTTGCTCATAATAAAACATATACTGGCATGTTTGATCTTTTTTTTTTTTTATGACCATCAAGTGTAATGTATGACTTAGGAATCGCATTTGATACCATTACTTTTGTATCTTGTACATTCGACGTTAGGAGAAGCAACAATTCATAACGTACGCCATTGCATCGCTAATCAATAACACATACACAATACAACACATGCAATTACTGTTTTTTTCCCCCTTAGGATTCTCTCTACACCTCTTTTTGTCTTGGTGAACAGTGAATTTCACTGTGCGTGCATAAACACCAAAATGGCTACTCCCTCAAGAACCACAGCCTGGGATCAGCTTCACAGTAAATTAGCCACAATTAGCGCTGCAGTAGACTTCGACAAGACCGTCCCCCTAATGCCATTAAATGCCTACCCAATCATATCTGAGTTAAAACAGTCCACTGGATCATTTCTCAAATCAATGATCTCAGTAAGTACTCTGTAAAAATGCCTCCTATGCCTGATCATCTGGTTGTGGACAATTAGACTGGAGTTAAGGGACAGCCTTGATTAGCGCTTTGCTCGAGGGCAATGCAAGTCATTTATTATGCAGCACTATAGCACATTACCTTACTACACTGTGATGGCAGGGAGAGTGTAAACCTATCAGCACAGAGATTATGTGTTTTCTTTTTATTGTTATTATGATATTAATATGGTCATTAATAATCACATTTTGCAGGGGTGCCCTCTTGTGTTTCAAAATAACATAAATTCTATCATTAATTTGTTTCATTGTACAAATCTTGAATCATTTGTTTACATATGGGATCAGACAGGGAAATTGTTTTGAATAATGGAATGCCCTTTTTTTAAGCTGTAATATACAATATTATATAGCAGCAAACTATTTTGTATGTAAGCATACTGTGTGCTGTATAGTGCAGTAACAGCATACTGAGCAGAGGATTCATAACACTCCCACCGTGTGAGTTGTGATCCAAGCTCCTCGGTTTTTGGTTTTGATAGCGGGCTGCCATACATGCATGTTAGTGCAACTGTACGTTGACCCAAGGAGCATTTGTTTTGCTTTGAGATGCTGGTGCGCTTTGTGTGCCATCTAGTGGTAGAAAGTCATATAGAAAGTCATATAGAATCACTTTAACATGAAAACAATAATAATGTATTCCCGTTCCGGAATCAACTGACAGATAAGAAGCTATTTTCAACTGCAATTTTTTATTGTATTAATAGTGTAGCAGACTACAATAATACAGTACAAACAGAACCACACTCTGTGATGTCAACTAGGAACCACAGCATTTTCTATACTGTCTTATCTGCATTTCTTTAGGCTCAATTAATGAGTCCGTTTTTTTATTTACTTGCTGCACAGTGCTGAACAACACGCGAGAAGCACGTTTGAAGATGTAATAAGGGCCCATGGTGGTAAATGGGATATGTATTATAAGACAAAACACCAGAAATTACAACAAATGTATATTTGTTTTCAATTGCTTGCACACAACATGGCTTTTCCGTATAGACTCACAATGTGCTATACGCTCACTCACCAATTATAGGATTTGCCAGGCAATACAATAGTTCTGGTACCCAACCTGCATCAGCTAGTCCTCACCTCCATGAAATTAAGCATAAAGGCACTAATACAAGCAGATTAGGTCTTAAAACCGGGCTAATGTAGCATGAAATGCTGTGACCATGCTCTAACGACCAGAGGCTGACCTACATTAGATTGGCTGCATACCTTACTGGGCACTTGGTGCATTACTGGCCCTGCAGACATGCCCACACCCGCACACACACTCATATATAGTATATATACTACATATATACACTGTGTACATATATCTACATCTACTTCTACAGTATTACATATTTTATTGTTGCTGAGCTGCTAATTAGATTGGCCCAACAACATTTTGTTGTATGAACCCACAATGACAATAAATATATATCTACTCTATCTATCTATCTATTCACAAACACAGTGCACACACACACACACACACGCACACACACACACACACACACACACACACACACACGCTCACAGACAGAGGAGTACATGGGTGTTGGATGTTGAAATAAAGGCAAGAGAGAAGGATTATTTGGAGAGAATATACAACCAGGACAAGACAGTTGCCCGGGAGAGCAACAGGAAATAATATAGGACATTAGTAAGTATGTGAGGGAATTAGAAAGTAGTAAACAACTATGTACAAACAAGATGGCAAAAGACCAAGGAGGGACTAAAGGTGTAAAAGACGAGAGGCCTCGTATAATTCAATTTTCCAGAAAACCTTTTTTCTTCTTTCGATATGAACATTTAATTTCAGTTTGTTCTGTAATAACCTGATTGATTATTTGGGAGTGGGATGATGTCTTGGTTACTGTACACCCCAGATGATGTCACACCTAGGGCTTAATCTGATTGGTTTGTTTTTCATTTGAGCTAAATAATGTCCAAAATAGATCCAGCGCCTCCAATGCCCTTCAGACATCGCAGTTGACCACATAACTGTAAAAACATTACTTTTATAATACAGGACCTTTAACAGGAATGGAAAGTTAAACTGAAAAAGGTTATAATATTAATAAAAACGTGTTAAAAAGCACTGTATTGGTATCAACCACAAATACAGACGTGAGCAAGGCCTCACATTGTAGCACAACCTGAGAGCCAGAGCAGTAGCAAAGACCACATCTTTGGACCTGGAGAGACCTCTCAAATCTACCTATTGTCACAGAAAACAAGAAACAATTGTTTTAAATACAAATGCTATGTGAAGGGAGCATTCTACTCACTCAAAGTTTGTTTATTTAGTATTTTATATATATATAAGCTGTACTCAATGTAAAGTTACAAAGACATACTGTAAGTACATGGACACACACACATGCACGCGCACTAGCACACACACACACACACACACACACACACACACACGCTCGAGCACACACTAACACGAGTGCGCGCAAACACATGCACACAAACACACACAGATGTGCACCATACTGTAATCACATTGCACAAACATCCACGCACACTCAAATACACTAACACACATACACACACACACACACACACACACACACACACACACACACAAACAAGCAAACACACATTCAGCCGCCGCAGACAGCCCTGCCCTGTGTCGGGTCACAGCAGAGCGCAGGACTGTGGCAGGGTGCGAGCAAACGATTTAAGGCATATGTCAAGTCGCTGTGGCTTCCAAACAAAACACTGTCAGGACCGCTCTCGCTCGCCGGGCAGCCTGCTTCCCGTTCCGCTCGTCAAGCTCCACTGTCCTCCGCGCGCGCCGAAGACGAAAAAAAGCCATCACTGCGCTTTCACATCGGACCGTCCACAGCCGCGGCAGACTGCTGCAGAGTCTTGTGCGCGCTGCTCCAGTCTGAGCAGCTGCTACGGCTGCTATACACATTTGCCTGGGAGGCTCGAGAGGGGGCCGCGACACCCGGGTCCATTCACATTACCCTCTGTGGGAGACACTGCGAACAGGGGACGGAAAAGCGGGAGATAGAGAGCGTAGAACGGAGACCAAGATGGGGGGAGGAATTGAAATAGGGAGGTAGATTATGGGACAGAAGAGAGAGATGTGAAGAAAGTGTGTAGTGTGTAGTATGTGTTGTGTGAGAAGCTAGGGCAGAGTCTTACAGATATTGCATACTATAGGCCTATGCCTAACAGTATCTCAAGCATGCAGGACATTATTAAATATATAGGCCTATACTGTATATAATGTTAATATCCTACAGTAAATTGTACCTCCTGATGCATTCATTCTGTAAAGCCCTGTTTCATTTGTTCTCCACCCAATTAAAGTTAAATTCAAAGAAACATGTTTGTTATTTTAGAAAACATGCAATATTCAGTGCAATTAGTGGTTACCAAAAATAGACATGTATGTCTCATTAATGGCATTCTCTTTCTATTTGAGTCATAATGACAACTAAAATCCCCATATTTAAAGGGAGCTGTAAAGTCTAATTGCCATGTTATAACCTTATCGTTTAATTCAATTATCAATAAATGTGCTGTAATATATAATAAGGTACGCTTATTCAATTTTCGTGCCATGTCAGATAAGGCTCACCATTATCTTCAGTTATAAACTCTCTCTGTCCTCTTGGATCAGAACAAGAATAGCAACAAATAGTAAGTAAGCTTATTTTGAGGTTTTGTTTTGCTCTAGGGCGATGTTAGACTCTGGGGCTTGCCTTGTGTGTAGCTTGCTAGCCTTAATAATCATAATCCGATATAAGCAAATAAAAGCTTTCTGGTGAACTAAACCAAGGATATTAGCCAGGATTATTTCCCTTATGTATACAAATTCATGCATGAGTATTTGTTTTTGTCTGTCACTCCATGTGCAGTCATACAGATAGATATCTGTAAAATTTTGTATTTATCACTACCAGGATTGTGACAGCTATAATGTGGTCTCTTTGGGAGTAAAGGTTTCCAGGCATGTAATATATATTGAAAAATATGACTGCGAAATTAGGCATAATTATCATTCTAAACAGCCATTTTTGTATAATAAACACATAAAATATACATAAAGATCTGCTGAACACTTCTGAAGACTAAAATTCATTCATAAATTCAAGGAATGTTATCTCTTTCCCTCTCTTTTTTTTCCCCCTTCTACCAAAACATGATGGATGTTTTTTTGTTTTTTTTTCTGTAAACCCCGGAGGTGTATAATATAGTTCCAACAGATTGTTGGGCTCTACGTAGGATACTTGTCGAGATGCAGGAAAACGACTCTCATAATCCTCTCACAGCATGCAGGATGGATCCCTTTACTGTGGACAGAGTCAATATGGCGTTCCCTTTGTTTATTTTTACTGTCTACTGTATTTCACATTCCGTATTGCGTGATAAACAACCGTTTACATTTTATGTCTGCCAGACATTTAAATATATGCTCGCACGTGTAGAGAGACGCACATACTGAGAGGTCCACACACACACACACCATATAGTTTGCCAAACAGCCACACGCAAACAACACTAAACATGGCATTAATGGTATTTCTCCTTGGTGTTCAGCATGTACTGATATGATAGATGAACGGCGGGCTCACACACCCGGGCAAAACATGTCATGGCAGCCGCAAACACGTCTGGTTCGCAACGGAGCCGACCCAAGGCCCCCTTGCTAACGACTGCGCGCCATGTAAATGATGATACACTGGGTTTCCTTCCACCAGTGAGTGCACATTACCTAATGATGTTCAATGGCAGTGGTGAGTGTTAGAGACAACAAATATATTATATCAATGCATCTTAAATGGGCATCCCTAAGGAAACCCATCTGAATTGTAAATTTAAATGCTGCCGCTCATTTTTCATAGGCGAAAACCATGCGGCGCGAGCAAAAGTCTCTTAACAACTGTGTACTTAATGTGCACTCCTGTTTTTTTTCCTACACTGTGTTCACTTTCTTTGGTACGCGTGTGTTTTGTCAAATGTGCAGCATTTACCCATTGTCAAGCATGGAATATGTTTAGGATTGATACAGGTTGAAATTGTAATAATTAAGCCAGAGGGAGCCAGAGAAATATTAGCCGCACTGATAAATACTGACTCTTTCAAACACCTGCTTCAACTGGCTCTCTATATGTTCAATTCTGTGATGCATTGTACAACGTTTGACTGCATGTCAACACCAGACCTTTCCAACAAAGCAACATGGTTAAGTTACAATTTGGCTTCCTCAAATGGAGGTTTTGTGGAGATGTATTACTGTGTAGTTTGTGAATCATAGAACCAGCTCCTTCACTTAGGTGGCCACAAAGGCCTATTGTGTGTGTGCTCAGGCTAGTAATTAGCCTGAACTAGATATGTCCTTCAGCATGAAAGAATGGCTGGCATCAGCCAGCATTAGCCTTTAAGAGCCACAAATTTCAAAACAGCAGGCCAGGTAGCGAATGAATGTTGGCCCGACTTAAAATGACCAATGGCCGGATACCTGGCAGCTGCTTGGGTGCAGAGAGTAAAGCATTATGGATGGTATGGAGGGGAAAGGTATGAAGATGAGAAACAAGCACCCCCAAAGTGGAACACGATCTGTTAAGCTTGGAAAGGACCAAGGCCCAATGACATATCTGCCAAGGGCCTTTCAACGCCTTATATTTAAACTGCCTGGACGAGTGGGCCTCCAGGGAGAGACCAGCATGGTGTGTATGTATCCAAACACACACACCACTTGTTAAACATATGAAAATAGGTTAGAATTGTTACAAAAACTAGTTATATCAAAAAATATATAATATATATATAATATATATAAAAATATATATAAAAAAAATCATAAATCATGCGTTTTATCAATTAATAATTTAATTGATTTAACTTCTCAATTAAATGTATATAGACAAAATACATATAAACACAGAAATAGACAGAAATACATGACATTCATTTAGATGATGTCACATTTGTTTTAAGTATAGTTAGGTCTGTGTGACACACACCATGAATACAATGTTATTCCCCAGCGTATAGTTGTAATTATAAAATATACTTTATAAAATGTATACTCCCATATACAGTGGTCTCTGTCCAATGTCGCCTCAGGTAAAATAAATAAACAACACCATGAAAGGGTAAACAATGGGTTAATGAGAAGACACTGGGACCACCAGGTTTCCACGCCAACATACGCCCAGAAGCATCCCAAGATGCCTCCACGTTGCCCCAGCAATCACGGCATCCATCTTTCCCTAACTTCCCTTCAGCTCTTGCCGTTCCTCCTATTTGCTCGGCGCCCGACCCGGGCCTCCCATGACCACTTTTAACCCGGGCACCATGGCCCTTGAGTCTCTCAGCCTCGGCCCCCCGATCGGTCCCTGTCCACCAGTCAGCTGCCAGCCATCTGTCTGTGGATCCGTCTTCGTGCCCAGTTCATTTGGCTGCTCAGTAGGACGGACAGGTTACTGCATCGCTGGGCGAGCTCTTCCTATCAGACCCATGCGGAGGGGCCTAATTAGTCAACGGGCTCATGGAGCACAGGCTGACACACAGTAGTGAGGGAGGGGAGGTTTGTGTTACGGAGCTGGGGTTAAATTGTGGCCTGCATGGGCTCGACAGCAGAACAATATGGGGGTAGAGAGGATTGATATGGAGAGCAAAGGTTCTTAAATGTGTATTTGATTAAGACAAAGAGAGAATCCATGTAAATGTGAGAAAAAAAACAAAAATACTGAGCTAAATCATGAATTACATGTATTACATTGTTTATCTTTATTACACTTGGGTCCAATTGTGAATGTTAGGGTGAATGGGGGGAATATACATTCCACTGAATCTTGTTTGAGCTGAACATAATAAACATTATGCTTGCTTGTTACATACGTCTTCATGTTACCGCAGGCCAGCTAATTTGTATACAATACATCCACGTTTGTATCACGTAGTCATCTACATTTGCTTGTTTCCATTCATCACACTGCCAGTAAAGTAAAATATGCTGAGTCACTTGAACAGTTTATCAGAAACGTGTTGTTTGTTGAATTAGCAACTGTTATTTGAAGACCACTGGTAAAGTGGAGTGATACGTGCATAGTTAAAAGTCCCAGTGCGTCATGGAATGCCTCTCGTCCAATCAGATCACTTGGTCGGAACTAACTGTTGTATAATCTAACTGGGAGTGGAAAGATAGGTCAGAGATGGTTGGCTGCCATCTAGAAGTCATGTCACACATGGGGCCACGTTTTACAACCTTGTGTCACACAATGAGAAGCATTGTTAGGAGGATCACTCAGATCTTATCCAACAAAATAAGTGGAACAACTAGAATGTTATGATTGGGGACCTTAAAAGAATCCTCACTATGCTAGTACATTTAAAGTGGACTGGCAGGTGGTTAATTGGTTTTAGGTGAAAGGTCATGAGGTGAGGAGGTTAGATATTTGCTGGGGACTGACAGGTGCATTACACCTCTCCCAAGACCCAAACGTTTTCCTGTTGCCTTCCTTCCGTAACTCAAGACGTGTAGGATATGATCTTACTGAGGTGGGGACGGAAGGGTGGGAGAGAAGGAAATGTATGGAGCGAGGGATGAAGGGGGGGGGGGGGGGGGGGG
>JAODTR010000013.1:595638-620527 GCA_025399935.1 Amblyopsis rosae | reverse complement strand
AGTTCTGAAGGCGAAAGGGGGTCAAACACAGTATTAGTATGGTGTTCCTAATAATCCTTTAGGTGAGTGTATATATAATATATATATATATTTATTATATATAATAAATATATCTGAATAGATTAGTAGCCTATGGCTATATCAAAGATAAACTGGTTGGATTTTGAAGGTCTGTGGAATTCCTTAACTGCTGCCATAAACATCTCATTCACAGTTTTATATATATGTTTGGGAAAAAAGCCAGTGTCACGATGACAAGTGGCCTACATGTTTTTATCAAGGATTTAAAAAACGTGCTTTCCTTTTAATAAATCAATGTTCAGATACAGTATGAGTCACAGTTGCCTCTGCCTGTTCAGCACAGCTGTAATGCAGGAGAATGAGAGCATTCAAAGCTATTATAATTAATCCACTTTATTATGAGACTGGATAAACAGTTCCTCCATGGGTTCTGCGGCCTTATGTAATGGCAATAATCTGTAAATAAGTAATGCAGCCATTCCTATGGAATGTTTGTGTGTGTTTAAGTGTGTGTGTGTGTGTGTGTGTGTGTGTGTGTGTGTGTGTGAGAGAGAGAGAGAATGTGTGTGTGTGTACACACACATACATGAACAACAGCATTGCCCCAGAGTCAGCATTATTATCCTATAGGTTGCTGAGTAATATTTTTGTTCTTGTTGTTATTTAAATTATTGTTATTATGACAAATGCGAAAATATCAGATGGCCTCCTTAGTGAACATAAGTGTTACAGCAATGTAAGACCGACTTCAATGATGATCTCCATATGATATTAAACTGTGTGGCATAGTTTGGGGTTTAATATATTCTGCTATACTATAGCATGCTATACAATTTGTTTTAATGTAGTAGTACACTAAGAATAATTTTGCTCTAAAACACACTGTAAATATTTTATAATCCTTTAATCCAGACAGCGGTGAAGGTGGGAAAAGAACAAGAGGTTACAGCATGGAAAACAGGGCCAGGCGTGGTTTTAATTATGATCTAGACTGCTATTCCAGACTCAAAAGAGCCCTTTCATGACAACAGCCCACTCTAAAGTCTATGCTAAACGTGGGTGAAAATGATCCTACCATATACAGTTCAGGTTGAGTCGGGGGCGTTAATGAAATGCTCTGGATCTGGGCAGAGGTGGACTGTGTGTGCGCACGTGTGCATTTGCGTGTGTGTGCACGCACGCTGAGGTGTAGCTTCTGCCTCTGGAGATCATTTCAAAAAGGTTTTGTCCCACTATTCCCCAGATGACAATTAACAAAAATGCCTAAGTAAATATACGCTGCAACCACAGTTGTGAAGAAGAGCAAAAGGTCACTACCACATGCACATAATAATATTTCTTTCATCAGTTAATTTAAAGCCTGCTGTGTGAGAAACCAATTCAAATGTGCTAATGTGTAAATGAATGTGAAGTTTGGTTTTTTAGTTGTGGGCTGGGACCACAAATGGTTTGTAGGCCGGTCTCTGGTGGGCCCTCACATGAGAAATATAGCAACATGTTTCCATATGCGTGTGCCCCAGGGGAGACTTAATTTAATTTCTCATGAAGGTCCTTGACTGAAATTGCTCAGTTGGTATAGCATTACCACTGTCTGAATATTGTCATTTCTTCTGCACTGTCACGGCAGCTCTGATATAATTCCAACCTTGATTTAGTGTGTGTCGCGATTCATTTTCAGTCTTTAAGATGTCAAGTTTGTTTGTGCAAATGTACTGGATTCACACTGGCGACCCAGAGTTCTGGCCACGCTATCACATTCCCATTCCCATAGCTTCTAATGCAATGTAACACATGCAATATGTCCTAACAGTTAATTGGAGGTGAAAGATTATACATGAGATTATTTTCCCCGACGTTCACACATTATAAAAATATTCACAGGGACCAGAACGTCCCAAGGAAAGGAGGAGTCTATTGTTGCCTTAGCAAGCCAATAACCACACGTCAATGTCTAATGACCATTCCCTAGATGTTTTAAATATGACTGAATTATGGCTGACACGTTTTACAAATGGCCCCCCGAAGTGGAAGCCACATAACCGTAGTGGTTGTCCACGGGTTACCCATTGTAGACGTCCCGCCCAGGCATCTTGCCAGACCAGCCATAGCATGGTGTAATAGGAAAGAGAGAGATTAATGGACTTTGCGGACCTGAGGACAATCTGTATATTTTCTTAATTGCCTGAAGCTAGTTGCCCAAAGTGCACGGGTCTCCAGGCGGTATATGGGGTGAAGCTGAACAGCAGAGACTGTGAATAATGTGTATTTGTGTGTGCGCACATGTGTGTTTAGTGGAGAACACATCACATAGATGTTTCTACCCTATATGAATGGAAAGCATGGCATGACTTAAGTTAATGTGCTGAGACTAACTTCATGAGGTGGGTCACTGGTTTACTGTGAAATTGAATTTCCTTAGTGAACAGTCCAGGGGAGATTCTAGGATCAGACCTGCTCAGCCCCTAATGAGAATGTGATCTGTAGGCCTACATAAACAGACGTCTAAATCACAAATGTCACTGTAGGCCTGTCAGTCAATAATACACAATAATAAATATGTTTCTATGTTTGCATTTGCATTGGCGTCCTGTTTAAACATTGGTGTGCGGAATATTAAGCAGGGGGTCTTTTTTGCATCAAAAAATTCAATTTCCATTTCCATTTCGGATGGATGAAAACATCACACATTGGCCTACAATAAAATCTGTTTCGGGATGATTTTCATTAATCATAGACTACATCTCAAATAAGTTATTGAAGATGAATACTACAACACCATATGGCAATAATCAATTAAGACACAGATCAAACGTATTAGAGAAGGATAACTTGTTATAGCCTTTAGTCAGAATCACCAAATCTAGCGGGACCTAACCGACAATTTGGTGATTGGCCACCCTGCCTTGTGTGTGTGTTGCAACTTGGTGTGTGTGGCAGAGCTTGTAGGTCCGTGCATCATCTGATCATTCACTTCAAAAAAACAAGTCAATATTTCATTTTTCTGTTGGCACCAAAAATGGAAAAAAACGGTGCTTTTCTGTTTTAAGATTTAAACGGGTAATGTAATAAACAAAGAAACTATAATGAAATAATTCTTTGATTATAAATGTTGTGCTGAATGTCTATTTTTGGCGTGTGTCCACAAAATAAGGCTTGTATAGCTGGCCTTTGCTGGCTTGGCTTTTTAGGGTCTAAGAATGCCCATGGAACAGTCTTTCCCACAGATATTGTTGTTACCATGTTAGCCATTGGACACTATATTTGAAAATATGTTTTTGAAATAAATGTTTTCCAATTATTTAAAATGCAAGGAAAATTGATTGCACAGGTGAATATTTAAACACAAATCAAGAATAGTGGTTACTGTCAAATGTAATTTTAGCATTCTACTAATTCCAAATGAAAATAAAGAAATGCCAATCTCCCTCTTTCACAGCTGTAGATTAAATTTCACTAACAATATTCCAATAAAATTGGGATCTGCATTTTGAGACCGCCAATGTTGCAGTCCACGAAAACCTTTGAGAAGGCTGTTCAGCAAAGCTTTCCGAAGCTTCACTCCACCTCCCCTTACCCATTTCTGTTATGTTACAAGTAAGTTAACATATGGCCATATAGACCAGGCTGGGACACTGCCACACTCTCTCCCTAAATCTGCTTTCAGCTACAGCATATATGCCCCCCTTCCCACAGCTTGAAGATCACACAAGCCGAAGCCAGCCAACACATGTTTGCAAAGGAACACCAAGACTCATCGCGGTATCGTATCCGGAACACAGGATGTGACCAACAGAGGGGAACCAATGTCATTTGCAGACGGCCGACCAGAGCCGTTACCACGGCCACCTACCCTTGGAGTGAGGCGGTGGGAAATACGCAGTAGCAGTTGGAAAACTCAGTACAGCATAAAAATATTGTTATTAATGGGAACGTGACAAATCTTTATTGGTGGGTGGGTAGGATAAATGACAGCAAAAGATCAAACGGTTTTACCAAACTCCTAGACTATTTGGATGGATGGATAGATGGCTGACAGACGGGGCAAACATTGAGTGAGTGAGTGGGATATGGGGAATGGCGGGAAGTAAATTGCCATGGCAACCTCTGCTTTATCCCAAGTGTTTTTGTGTTGTGCCTCTCTCTCTCTCTCTCTCTCTCCGTCGGATGACTAAAGCAGAGCCGCAGGTCTCAAGAGGTATCTATTGGAATTACCATCATTTTCCACAAGGCCTGTGTAATTACAGGCTCAGCTGCATCCCTGCCGCTGGAAACTCCACGCACAGAGGCCGTAAACAGGCTGAATATTGACAGGTGCAGTTGGATGTCACTTTTGTCAGGCAAAAAATAATATTTCGGCTATTTTAAAATCTTTTCAACAAAGGAAGATTTAATATTCACACAAAGTACGACAGAATTTCTCTCGTGTGTATTTGACATGGTAGCAAGCCAACAGACACGTTTCTTTTCAATGTAATGATGTTCACTGATGCTAGCAAAGCTGTAAACATCCAACTGTATGTGTAAGTGACGTCTCTGTTGGCCTATGTGCCTTTATGGGCCTTTCATGTTGGCAGTGTTATCAAATGAAAAATACAAAAATAACTGCACAGGAACTGAAGATTTAACCTGCGTTCTACGGCCAGACACACAGCCCAGCGGTGAGGCACTGTTGACAGGGCTACAGGGCTACTGCTGGTTAGCAGCTCTCAGCGCTAAAGCCTTTTTCCTGACGCTAAAGCCATCAGGATATATATGGGTCCTAGGTGGAGGGTGGGAACGGGGGATAAAAGAATAAGTGTGTGTGAACCTAGGGAGAGGAAGTAGGAGGGTATAAACTGAATCTGCAAAAAAATAAAAATAAAACAAGAGACAACAGCAGGAAGAGAGAGATATCGGTTACAGATGCATCCATAAGGAAGAGCTAGACTCGATGGGTTCCTGGGGTTTTGAGGTTCCATTAAGAGATTCCCAGAGGCTGGGCTCACACATTCAAAGGGCAGAGGGCAGTCGGAGAACTCTATCACCACACCATGGTAGATGGTATCATTGGGAAGCCATCAAACAGGCTCATATAGAGTAGAGTTGACAATTTAGTTCATCTATGGAAAAACATTGCAATACATTTTAATAGGCAACGTTTATAAGAAATTGCAATTGTTATAACGAATTGTTTGATCGATTGTTTACATTGAAGACGTGAAGTGTTTAGGATAAAACACATGGTTAAAGATAATATTTTCTCTTTTGCTTCATAAGTTAAGTTTCTAGAACCGGACAGAACGGAACAGCCGGATAACAACGCAGTGAAGCTTTGAACTCAGACGCTCTCTGACGGAAACAAATATACTAATATACTGTAGGCTTGGAGCTACAAGGGAAGGGCATGTAGGGAAATGTCAGCAGACGGTATTTCATGGGCCGAGCAACAAACATCAACAATAACCGACAAGACCTCATAACGCACAAAGTAGAAACTGACCGTGTCCGTGCAGGTTCCATTCTTTCTGGACGCAGTACAAGAGCACTTAAAGAGGCCCGCGGTACCTGCCTACATTGCGTCAAAGTTGGTTTTTATTTTCCCGTCTCGGACTGAAGAGAGAGAGAAAAAAAGAAAAATGTCAGATGCTGTCACATGCTCGATGGTGCTCTCTCACATGGAAAATGTAGGGGCCCAACCTTGCTGAGGTCAGCCTGACATCGTCGTGAGAGGTGGCCAAGTCTCACAGCAGATGTTTACTGTTTTTCTAAGGATGATTTGTTCTCTGCTCAATACGGACCCTGATCCAAGCGTAACTCAGTTTAGCATGGACGTGCAGCCACGCAGCCTACAATGGACACACCAGGCTTGCTTACAGTAACTGTAAATTCATGTCTTATTGTATGCATGCTTAGTGTGTGTGTGTGTGTGTGTGTGTGTGAGTGGGTGTATTATTCAAGTCTGACGGAGTATTCGAGAAATAAGGAAATGTGAATGTAAAAATATTGAAACACCATCAACATTGTGTGCATGTTTTATTACTGTATACAGTATAATAAAACCAGATTTAAAATAAAAACAAATGTAAAAAAGGAAACAATATAATATAATGTAATAATTATCATATGGTAATTCAATATTATTTGATGACATCCCAAAAGCATCCCAGAACCCTTTGAGGTTCCAGACCCACACTTTGAAAACCGTCTCTTTGATCCGTGTCTATACTGTACGTTTATACGTTCATGCATGCGCACATGCATATGTGTGTGTGTATGCATGCGTGTGTGCGTGTGTGTGTGTGTGCGCGCGTGTGCAGAGCCCCTCCATGATGGTCTGTCCAGACCAGGCCAGTGGGCTCCCTCCACAGAAGCCATTAAGCAGTGTGTCTGCTGGAATAATGTGTTTGACTTGGCCGCAGGGCAGCAGCAGGTGCTGGAGGGAACCAGCTCAGAGCTACTGGTCTCTGGCTGTTGGATCTGCTGAAGGCCAGGTCCCACATCATCCCTCCTCTCTCTCTCTCTTTCTCTCTCTCTCTCTTTTCTTGTGTCAGGCGGTAACGTAGCGTGCGGCCAACGCACAGCTGCCCGTGTCCCCAGAAGGACTGACAGCTTTTCTTTATCAGGGAGGTCCTCAAAGCCCTGGACTATCAATTTGAATTTTGGAAATTGAGTTTGATTCTCACATTTTAAAAGAAAGTGCAACTAACACCGTCTCTCTCTCTCTATCTCTCTCCAATTTCTTCTTCTATGTGTCTTTCTCTTATTCTGAATGTCTTTTTTTCCTTCTTAACCAGTGTTTGTTTCTCTGTCTCACTCTCTGTTATTCCTCCATAGGTCTTTGATTTCGCTCTCTACTTCAAGGCAGAAAGGCCTACATACAAAATGCTCTCCGTTCATTTTCAGTAACATACTGGAGTCTTATCCTTTCGTTCATTTTTCACCTTTGCTTTTCTTGCACGTTATTTATAATTTTCGTCTCACCTCCTCTCTTCTGTAGCACTGGTAAAGAGCTTAGCAAGTTATATAGTGGCCAGTAACAACACTATCGTCTGCACGGCTAAGTGTACCAAAATACTTGTATAAATTCAGGTGCGTTCATTTATCTTAATGGGTGGGTTTCCAGCAAGCTTGTTCTGCTTGCTATACAAGCATGAATGCCCTGAGCTAGCATTCATGCTGTATTTATACTACTAATTTATTTCTTACTCTAAGGTGTGAGTTTGTGGTTGCTTTGCAATTGCTGCTTGATGTATTGGAGAGCAGTGTGGCTAGACAATCAAGACCTTCGTTTTTTGTTTAAAACAAGATTGGACAAACCTGTGAGAATAGATAATATACTGTAGGGTGGATAGGTCAAGATGGACAAGCAAACAAACTAAATGGGAAAGCAGTTAGTAGCAACGCAGTCTCACTCCTCTCTGCCTAAAGGCAAAGTAATTATGCTTGAAAAATAAAAATAAGCCACAGCAGCAGAAGCAACCGGGCCACTTGAGAGAGACGGGGTGGAGCGTGAACGCCAGGGCCCCAAAACTGACTTTATTGAAGGAGCCCACTCCCAGGCATTCCTCTGCCAAGGACCTGTAACTCCCTGGAGAAGCCAGGACGGGGGACCAGGAAAAGGGCGCTACTGCTAGAGTGGAGATGCATGCACACACACACACACACACACACACACACACACACACACACGCACGTACACGCGCACACACCAACGCACATTCCTCATCCTTCTCTCATTGTTCTGTCAGTCAAGTCGGTTCTTTTTCCACGGCCCGCCGCGGGAATACTCTTGTTTCCTGAACGGGCAACATCACAGAGCATTGTAAACCACGACCGATTGATTTATTGAGCTGCAGGAGTCCAGGGAGGTGGGATATTGGATTCTCCTCGGAGATCTCATATCGAGAGCATTCAATAAAAAGGAAAGGGTTCTGCTCTGTGATGGATGGGTGGAGATTTCTGACGCCCTGGGGCCAGGCTTCCCAAAACCTACAATGAATAGATACATTGTCCGTCATTAGATAGAAGAAAACACATAGCATTCTTAGTGTAAAATAGGAATCTAAGAAGTTATCTTTATCTTAAATTAGAAGACTTTGTGAACTCAGAACACCCCAAACACAGTTCAGTAGCCGATAAGGCATTTAGAAGAAAGATCAGAGGACGGTTTTAACGTAAATGTGCCATGTAGGACCAGACTAACGTTTCTCTGGAACCTTGGAGCCTTGTAAAGAACATCAAAGAACACTTTTTACTGTTAAAACTGCTTGATGAACTGACTGAAAAGGATTCCCAACTTGAGATACATCAGACAGGCATCTGAAAACCCTGATCCCTCCCTTTATTACACTTACACTATGGGAAACTCAAGCCAGGTGTAATGAAAGGATAAGCCCATTTAGCCTGCAAGTAACTCGTGCCTTAATGTCCTGTTTCACCCAGGACAATATTGTATATTTCATAACCAACATGTCATCACCAGAAGATTGACGCAGAGTAGTAAATGCACACATAAAATAGATTTACTAAATTACAGCGAGAGACTGGCCTGGGACTGTCTCCCAATATAATAGTTAAGAAGAAACCAGGAAGAGCAGCGGCTGGCCTTTACATTTGAAGAGGTTAAAAAGATAAATCCAACATCTAAAAATCCTATGTTATTCTTTCTTTGGTTGTTGTCTAATCGGTACACTGTGTCTAATGGGTTAGAAGCAGAAGAAGACGGTTTTGCTCCTTCGCTTAATAGAGAATAAAGTGGAGATTTTATGGACTCACAGGAAGATTATTTAAGCTTTTACAACTTAATGACCTTTATTTTATAGGCGTTCTCACAGTTGTGGAACACATCTTGTACCAATGGAATATCCCTGTGGGTATGGTCACACTGCCCACAGTATTCGTCTCCCATCTCTCTGAGCAGTGCTTTCAATGACAAAAATTGGTGTTGGCTCCTATATATGTTTCCAGCTTTCAGACGTTTTCATGTTCATTACATTTAGCAGTATGCAGTAATCCCATATGTGAATTATGCATTTCAGGGTGGGTTTACCCTAAAGCTATATACAGCATATGTTTTATTCTGGCTGATCAGCGTGATCAGGTTTGACTATAACGGGAAACAGAAACTGGAAACTCATTGATGTTTGGATGTAGTCCTCAAGTTGTGTCTGGAATTGCCCTTGTGGTTGAAACTGGCATTATAAAAAATAAAAAAAAGTTTTGCTTTGTTTTAATGCACCTCAGTGCTTGTGTGAGAGTCTCAAATTCCTCTATTCTCCTCCTACTACTCATAGGTCCATACCATTATCTACCTTTCTTTCTACAGACCCACACCTTTGTGGACAGCTATGGAGTGATCCTGTAACATTAATGTTATTTCATTCACCAACAGGAAGGGCTATAACCACACAAGTGAGTCACTGAATCATGTTTTATATTGCTCTCAATTTTTGTTCCATTGCCTTTTTTGCATTTAAGAAGTACCCACTGAGTGCAAATTGACTGGTAGATATCCCTGGGTGGCCTAAAAACCCAGTTTGGATTACAACCATGATATGTAGACCCTATCTCTGAACATAGACCAATAGAACACCTCTCATCAAGGGAAAATACAGTGTTGATATTCCTGTTCCTCTCACTATTCAAGAACTCCTTACTGCCTCGTTTTCTGACAACATACCCTGACATGAACAAAACTGGTTTCAGAGTAACGTGTTCAGTACTTAAAGATGTACTTCACATTCTGTTCTAGAAAATCCACCCGCCACAACATCCCACTCTTTATACACGTCGCATCGTTCCAAATCCAAATACCAAACCGTTGATAACTTCAGAAAAATACCACCTTCACCAAAAAGCAGGACAGTTAGAACTACTGAGTATGTCACTGGCACCAGACACAGACGTTCATGGCTGTGGAATCCAGACGACAACAAGCTGTGTGTTCCGCTAGTGGCAGTCCATTGTTCACACTGTGATCGACCGAGACAGGTGTTTGTTGTTGCTGGACTCTTATCTGTATTTCTTGGAGCTGGCTCCAATACACGAGTGCTGGGCTCATGGCACTGTCTGAAGACAATGTCCAGGACTATAAGAATTGTATGTTGCTTGGAAAGTCTTTTTGCACACTATGCATACTAAGGTTATTATACATCCATTATGAAGACACAAAGTTACAAAATACTGATTCCTTCGGTGAGATAATGTATTCCCTTATTTATGGTGATTGGCTTGTCCCTAATTATTGCTTTTATATGCCACTGACTCAGTGCTCATTTTCCAAACGTCCAGTGTATGAAGTAATATATATATGAGCTTTCCCTCTGAGCAATATCAATTTCTTCAAGTATATAGCTCAGAGGGTTTCTTCCCCCTCAAACTTCACCCCAATCCTCTGGGTGAACATTTGCCAATGCCAAAGAATTCCTATTAGCGGCTGTATTACCATCCACCCAGGACACATTCTATCCACTCCCTGCGGTGTTTTTATGCCTGCTTATTAACTAAGAAGCATGGCACTATTGTTCATTGTCGTTTTAATTTAAAGCTCTCAATAACTGACTAGAGGGGACACCACTCCACACAAAGGCAAGAGAGTGAGCATGCAGAGGCATAAATTGCTGTCATGAAAGCTGTGGTGGATGAATGCCTCTAATTTTTATTGTCCTACTTAGACATTTTAACAAGGCTATATACGCTATTCTTTAACACTGCTCTTTATGCGCCACAGCGATTGAGCTGAGAGGCGCAGTGTGTCATAAAAGGAACACTTGGTGATGGAAGGTTTGCGAGCCGTAAAAACAGCTGCAGTCCTCTGGGACCGTTTTCTAATTTCCCTTCTAGCAGTTCAAGCTCCGTTGGTATTTTATCAGTTTTAAAACGGAAATGCAACACAATAAGCTGTATTTTACTCACACCCAGTATTTTAACTCACACAGTAGGCTACAATATGCCAATG
This sequence comes from Amblyopsis rosae, assembly GCA_025399935.1. Taxonomy (NCBI): domain Eukaryota; kingdom Metazoa; phylum Chordata; class Actinopteri; order Percopsiformes; family Amblyopsidae; genus Amblyopsis; species Amblyopsis rosae. Next base: position 609,570 of record JAODTR010000013.1, on the reverse strand, counting down.
TGTTCTGAAGCCTGTGCAACTTTTCAATACTTTTTTTTTTTTACATTTAACTGATTTTCTCAAGCTGTCATTTGTTAAGTACTGCAACTACTGATTTACCTATGCAGTGAATGCAAACCCAGATCGCTTCAACCTTTATAAACTGTTCTGATAGCCACAGTGGGCCTATAGTGCCATGGCTGCTTCTGTAACAAAACATAATTATTTTCAAGTTGCTAACTGACGTCGTCTTACTGTAAAACCCTGCCTAGCCTTCTCTGTCTCAATGTACCGGACACTCTTTTTTTAGCTGGAGCATCAGATTGTGTTATGAAAATTCCTCTAATCTCTGTCAACCTCGTCTGGCTGGACCCCATCTGGGGCCGGTTCCCTTTACCATTTATGTTGGCAGAGGGAATGGTAGCTGCCCAGTCTGCAAGCGTGGCTCCCTCTCCATAACAGGAAGAACACAATGGCCTCAGATAAGACACTGGAGACGGACGACAAACCGACTGGGGCGGCGTCTCAAGACATGACACAGGTGGCGGGAGGACGACAATAGATGATTTTAGATTATGCCCAATGTGTTTCCATGGCAATACGCTTTGCAGTGTGAACTGTATGCTGTAGTATAGGTGCACACACGCTATAGCAGGACAAACCAGGCCAGTGTCCAGGAGCCCCAGATAACCCAGAGTATATCTGGGCTCATTTGCACAATATTAAAAGAACTGCTGAAAACCTTTGCTTCTAAACAGACAGCAAGGGCCAATATAGGGTAGGGGTACAGTAATGACAGAGGTGAAAGATGCTTCCTCACCCTTTAACAATGACTTCAACATTGAATAGAACATGACCTATACTGTATATCACAGCCAGGTCAGAGTTAGTTCATATATCACTTTGATGCCTGATGGAATCTAAAATCACTACATAGCCAATGCTATGATTATAAATGGCAGAACACTGTACGGAGATAGCAGATAGTCCCCATCTCTGAAATAACACCTTTGCCTGCTTGCTGGAAGTTAAACATGTCTATTTTAGTGTATTGCTACAACTCTATTTATTGACTTTGGCTAACCCTGACATGGTGGGGCCTAGTCAAAGCTTGTTATAAATCCTCTTGTTTACATAACTGTGCTTAAGGGGCACATCAAAGTCCTCCATGAGAGGTGAAGGCTCAGGACTCTCCAGTCATGAATAGTTAACGCTCACAGGACTTTCACAGTGACCTATCGGGCACTCTGTTTTCTTTCTTTCCACTAAGACCCCAAGCACATCAACAGGGGCAGATGAAAAGGTGCCTTGTTGGCAGTTAGGCCACATTTCCTTATTGTCGCTCCTTGTTAGACGACGATGTCGGCTGTCTCCACGCAGGACAGCTGTGACTAGTCACACATGGACGACTTAGGCGGGGACCCACACACACATACACAGTGGAGTAGAGCTAGCCGCAAAACATCTGCTGGCTTGTCTGTGCTGCATCTGATCTCCAACAACATGCAAACCGCCGCGTCCTGCTCTGACGTCAGTCATACACCATCATAGACACACACACGTATGACAAGTGAAGGAAACAGACTGAAAAGAAGGGTGAAAGCCACTAGCCTATGGTCGTGGAAAGCACGCCTCAGATTTAGCTGAAACAGGATACCCTGGGCGGGTTTACACGCGACTAGCTGTCAGATGACACTGCAGTGACTATATATAAATACATAAATACGCTGTATATACACAATAGACCAATAGACGGGAGAAGAAATCCACACTGTAGTGTTGAGTTAAACTGAAACATTATTTTATTTGACATCTACTGATGGATGAGGTTTCAACTCCCCTTCCTGGAATGACAATGGGAAGTTAGACAGTTTTTACAACTGTGCGGGTGTTGCTGTAGGAGGTGCTGGGGAGGGCTATCTTAAATATTTGTCCTGTCACGAAGTCTGAGATGAACTTCGCTCTCAGCTCTGCCTGGAATGTGCACCGTGTGCCCGCCCATCCGTCAACCTATACAAATAGCCCGCCATTGTCCGGCACAAATACTTTTCCAAAGTACTTCATTAAAAAGTCCTGTTGTTGACCTCTGGGCCAAGACTCACAGTTGACCCACAATAAATGTTTTTAGGGGGTGGAGTTACAATATAATATACTACTTTAAATAAGTAGTCATGTTTGCATAAAGTAATACTTATAAATATTTACAATGCCATTTGACTGTAACCAACACAACAGACTGAAAATGAAAACCACTTGTGCTTTCTCTCTGTTTGTGTTCATGAGTCAAATAACAACAGAAAAACATTACATAAAACATTGTATGTTGGACAACACTCTGGGTGTCATTGATCTGTAAATCTGATGGGGCCGAGTTTGGCACATCTTTAATTTCAAGTCAAATCTTGTTTCTGTATCACACGGAGTCAACTGTCATTCATTCTTTAGTTTTGTATTTTAATTGAATTGATTATGTATGGAGTTCAATCATCAGTTAGGATACTGGGTTCAGAAAATAAGGTTATAACATCTTGAATATTTAATATATTTAATAATACACCTTCGACTCTGAAAGGTAGGCTGTATGGATTATGTATGTTCAGCCATCAGTTTCTTTCAAAAGTAAAACTTTTTTTTTAGGTTTTTGACAGACAAAGCTAAATGTATAAACATATGGGTAGCTGCTGATTAGTGTTAAATCATTTTTGCGCTGCACGTCATTTCAGTTGAAGTTGGTTTACTTCGACGTTGATGTCAGAGGTTAAAAGTTCCAAACACTGGAGAGGTGGAGACAGACGCTGTGGCTTGGAAACAGTTCTATTTGAGCCAGTTGCTACGACAATCAAGCCATGCTCTAAACACACCTGCTTCGAATGGCAATTTCAACTTTTAGAGATGCCTGAAATATCTCATCATGGCTGCGGATTCCAGTTTCCTTTCATATTCAGAATTATACAGACCAAGCACCCATTAAAAGGTCTTGAAATGTTGAAAACTTCACAGCCAAGATACAATCAAGTGAATGCATGTATATATATATATATATCCACCCATCATTTTTCAGACCTTTTTAATGCTAAACATATTCCATGTGCAAAAAATAAATAAATAAAATAATAATAAAAAAATAATTGTGATGTTGATGGCTTGTGAAAACACCACACTGTTGAATTTGGTACAGGGGTTTTTCCTCAATCGTCAATCAAAGACACCGGCCTCATTTCACACAGGCACGGACCTTGGCACGCACCACACAGGGTTAAAAGAAGCAGGCACTTGACAAAGACACACGTTTCTTAACACAAGCGCTGCCTTCTTCAGATCCTTGTCAAACACAGTTTGCTCGCAGGGCGAAGGATGCCGTTCTCTCACACAGATTCACTCCTGCCTCCCCTCGCTTCCTTGCTATACCCGCCTTGGCCCACGAGATGGGGGAGAAGGGGGAGATGGTCAGAAGGGGGAGGTGGGCTAAAGAAGATGGTCAGAAGAGAAGAAGATGGTCAGAAGGAGATGGTCAGAAGGGGGAGATGGTCAGAAGGGGGAGGTGGTCTAAAGGAGATTGTCAGAAGAGAAGAGGTGGTCAGAAGGAGATGGTCAGAAGGGGGAGGTGGTCTAAAGGAGATGGTCAGAAGAGAAGAGGTGGTCAGAAGGGGGGGCCTTGGTCAGCTCCTTCCTCATCTCGCTGTACTGGGTGCTGAGGCGGCCCACAGCTTTGGCATGCTCCTCATCCACCTCCTCCTTCAGCCTCTGCTGCTCCTTGAGGAACTGCGTGAGCTCCGCGTGAGCCTGCAGCTGGGCACTCTGGATGCACGCACCACACACAACACACACACACACACATATTAGACCTGCTGCCCCCTAGTGGATGCGCATAGGGAAGGTGCAACAAGCAGGGGGAAGAGAAAGGTGTTTGCTGGTAGCTGTGTATTAGTCCCGCAGAGCCAGCCTTTACATACATAGAGTCTGAGACACAGCACTGGCTAACTGCGTCAGTAAGCAAGGTGTGTTTATTGACATGCAACTACCTAACTCAAAGACCAAGTCGGGTGTTAAACTTGCAATGAGGAAAACTAAAACAGCACTCTGGCTGTTTACAGGTCTTGTAAATCTGTATAATTTGTAGGCTATGGCTACTGATTAAAATACATGTTTAAATGTAAATGAGTAAATAAAACACTGCGCTATCATTGCACCGGAAATTATGGAGACATACTTGTGCGAGCCAATGAACAGCCAATAGATATTGACAGTATTACTTTCCGAAAGTCAGAGAGAGCCACGTCGAGCTTACCAGGTATATGCATAAGAAGTTCAGCACAGTTGCCTACGTGATGTAGTGCTTGCTAATGAACGGACAAGGCTGAGACTAGCTGTGTATTTGCGACTCCTCTGTGCAAATCTATAAAGGCTACACTTCTGTTGCTATGGAATTAACTATAAAACAGAGCCTAAACCAGTGTTTCTCAAATGGTTACACAAGTACGCCAACACTCATTAAATGAGAGATAGTTATATCAGCCACCAAAGTATATTGAATGTATATGTATTGTAAATTTGTATATGATATTTTTGCATTCTGTAACCGTTCAGTTATTTTCCGATCCCAAGTACAATTTACCTGACAAAAACTAGAAGATGAACAAAAAAAAAAAAAAATAAAAAAAATATTTAGGAAAGAACATATATACACACACCGGTACAAGATATGTATATGTAAAATTTGTAACATAAAAAAAAGGGTTCCATCACTGTGAAAGTATATATAATATAAAGAATTTCAAAGTTTGACCAGATAAACCTTTTATTGCTCCAAGAGGATACAATCAATGATTTTGCTTGTTTGTTCCATGTGAAATGTGGGCTTGTACTGCCCTTTGTATTATTATTAATAAAGGCTATATGTGTAAACGTCACTTCAACAAAATATTAAATACATCCCTGCAGTACTGGTATCTCCCAGACATGTCACCATGAAGGCAATTGTATTACCTGGTGTGTCCCTAGCTCCCTCTGCTGGACTCTTTGTGCCATGTGATTTGCAGCCTCCACTGTGAAAGACAAAATAATAGCCCTCTAGTTAGCATAGCTACATTAGTGTCAGTCATGGAAAACAGGCGTCAATCACCATAACAAACAGTGGACAACTCTTCCATCAAGCAACCTAATTTCTACCAGCATCTTGATACAAGTAGAAATACACTCACAGCGTGTGAGAATATCACACAAGTGCTCATGCATTTCTTCAGAACACTTGGGCAGTATCTGGTCATTGGCCTCTGTCACCGTCCTGTTTATGTTTTCCAGCAGCCTGGCTTCGCGATATCCTCGTTTTTCCTAAAATACACCACATAAAAAAGTCCCAGTTCTGTACGAAAAACCTCACCAAGTTCAGGTATCTAGGAATGTTGCTGCCACGCACACAGCATTCATGATTGCATTACAGTACTTTCAACTGATGATGCATAGGCCTACTACACGTCATTTGGTGAGCGTGTCAATAACACAGTTGATATCTTTTCATTTACATAAATGTGATTACTGTGACAATTGTGGTTTGAGTTGTTTAAGGGTTTGTCAAGGCTTGTGTAAACGACTTCTATAGGCTACTTTATTCCACTGCCAACACAGAACATAATATTTACTAGTCATGGGGTACAGTACTGTAACCTATATAAACTAGCTTTGTTAATCTTACCTCAAATTCCCTTACAAAGTATCGTATCTCTCCCTGGGTGATGGGCCTGTGGTCTAACAGCCTTGACTGAATATCACCCACATCTACGGGAGAAACAGCAGCCATAGTACTTAGTAGGTAAACACCAGAGCAAGCTAACATTGTAAATTGGATTCTTCTTTCTGCGACACGATATATATGATTAAGGATTTACAAACGGGTATTTACCTTTAAATATCTTGTCCATTTCAATACAGAAAATTGTCGATATAGGCCTATTCATCTACAAGTAATAGCGTAACCTGTTTAGCTAATAAGATAAGAAGCAACTGATACATTGAATGATTCAAAACAAGTAGTCTGCATGAACACGTTGTAATACATTCTTATAATACAGTTATCTTTTACAATGATAAACAGCTAATAAATGTATGAAAGATGCACTATTTAGTAATTGTATCAGGTGACTATCACGTGACAGGACTACAGCGTCAACATTTCTTCTTTGAGTTAATATATTGCTTTTGGCAAACACCTTTAGACTGCTTTACTGCCATCTGCTGGTTTGGAGAATACACTGATTACAGTTTACTCAATTGCTGTTCAATAGATAAATCTGTAATTTTGGAAATCGACGCTATACTTTTCCAGAGGATATATTATTGACAAATTCTGCGAATTGTCGTAATGGTATGTCAAAATTGTGTGTGTGACAGTGAGACAGAGACTAAAATGGATCATGCAATCAGATGTATTACAGGAGTATAGACTGCAGATGTCAGTCTTGCTCTGTGGGACTGCACACTTCATTGGGTCTTATCACTGGTGTATCACTAAGTCTGCTGTATTTGAAATATGTAGCCTACTGTAGCCCCCCCCCCCCCCACTACATAATCTAGCTTGCTATTTTGAATGGTGAAGAGCTTTTGGGATATGATTAGAGGAAACTGACTGAGCAACCCCTCAATAGTGGGAGGGGCATGTACTCTCACCACAACATTGCTGTAACGCTTGTTTCAACCAGAAGGTTAATACATTAGCAAATTACTTGTTGAATGAATACATGCAATATGTATAAGGGGCATTGTTTGGGGCTAATGTCATATCATATTTTTATACAAACAACAAATAACAATGTCACCTTAAATTAAGAAAGATGTCTAAATCCCACTGCAATCCTCCATCTTTATTTATTTAAATAGCTGTTAGACCATTACTTTTGATTGGTGCGTATTAGGCATTATATAATGTATCAACAGCCAAGGGCCCAGTCTCTCACAATGGGCTTATGTTTCTTTGAGAAATGTTTTTGTCATAACAACCAAACATGTCAGACCATGTGACAGTACCCATCATTTTATTGTTTTGCTTTGCATGACTCTGCAGGTTGTAATTAAAAACATTACTGTACCTCTGAGATTATTGATTACTTGCACTTAACTTGGCATGTAAGCAATAGTATATTACTATTTTAGTGTAACGTGTGAGTATGCTACTTCAATTCTAAAATAAAATTTGAAAAATAATGCACATTTTATGGAACGTGCAAATTATGTAATCTTACAGGCTATTGTGTTATTTATCATGTGAATGCAAAGTTAATTCAAAATAAGGTAAACAACTGTAAATATTATGTTAAATTTTTATCTAGTGTGTCAGGTCTAGTGTGACATTACAATATATTATGAGCACAAACAACTATTTATCTGTGTGAGTATTAATTCTATTCTACAATAATAATAATAATAATAATAATAATTGTTTTTCTTCTTCTTCTTCTTCTTCTTCTTCTTCTTCTTCTTCTTCTTATTATTATTAATAGAAGAAGAATTATAATAAAAATGTAAGAATGTATGAAATATACATAACATCTAGATACTAAATTAAACTAACCCATAAAACTGAAGGGTGTATATGTAACAGCTGGAGAGAGAACTAAATGCAAAGTGCCCCTTCTCTAAACTGTCTGTATTCTTAAATTAAGGGGTTCTCAGCATTAAAGTATTTTGAAAGATAAACCAATATCAACATAATAAGGGTCAGGATGTACCTTGTCCTCTATATATGTTTGCATGCATCCCTCTCATGCATTCCTCTAATGAGATCAGATTTGAAGTACTGTATTCCCCTCTCTGTCTTACCGGCCTATTAAGGGAATTATGTTTTGTTGTGTAAAACAAGCGAATGCCTTACTGGGACACTTATACAACAAAGTCACAGAAAGTGAGTTTAAAGACCAGAATAATGTAACACAATTTCAGTGTTTTATACCTAAGTACTATACCTACTATAAATCAGATGATTAATGGCAGGGTTAGTCATTCTCGAGAACCCTTGCTAACTTTGAGTTCAAATCAAAACAAACTCGCTCAGAAGCTCTGCTCATCTCATTGAAACACATTGCAAAGCCAAGGATATTGTTATTGTGAGCGGTGTTCGCCACCCTGTTTGTTCCTTACGAAGCCAGGGATTAAAGAAGTTCTAGATTATACTTTTTTAGCACGTGCAGAGAACAGTAAACTAGCAAAATGCACAAAGATATTTGATAAATTTTACAAAAAGTGTTTTAGGTTTTTAATTATCTTACAATATAACGTTTATCTCACTTCAGATAGCCAATTTAACAGTCTTCAATATTTTAAATTTAATAAATGTAAAGTAATAATAGTAATAATTTTAATTAGCAGTAGAAATTACTATATTTAATTGTTTCTTTAATATGTTGGTTGTAGATTGCTTGGTTAATCTCTGATCTGAGATTCAAATCGCAACATACTGACCTGTTTGCTAAACTGGAAATGTCTTATTTAAATGGCTATGCAATACGTACTGATTTGTCTCAGCATGTCAAAGAGACAAGTACATAACTACAGTTAAAACAAGAACAAAATCAACACCCTTGGAACCAAAACCCTTGGCCTATCCTCCTAGAAGTCAGGACACACCGTTGTAACAGTATCTAAGAGCCTCTGCCATGTTTTGCCCCCCATGCATATTCCATACAACACTTGCCAGGTGATCTCCTGCAGCAGCTGAACAAACGGTGTTGTCTGCCTCGCAGTGGGAGGTCTGTACGTGTGCTTTACCAGACATACCCACCAGGCCTGTTAGCTAGCCCCTGTGACGGCTTGGAAAACACACAGCAGCGTACTACGACCCCCCCCCCCCCCACACACACACACTCACATACATCACCACCTCTTCTCCAAACCCCGCTAACGATGGTGCCCACATAACCCAATGGGTATAATTATTTTGCGTATCGCAAGTTCTCCTGTTTGCTCTTCTGTTCTCCTTTCACCTCCACTTCTCCCCCCCTCTCTCTCTCCCTCTCTCTCTCTGTTTCTCTCTCTCTCTCTCTCTCTCTCTCTCTCTCTCTCTCTCTCTCTCTCATTCTCTGTTCTGAAGCCTTGGCGCCTGCAGCCAGCAGGAGAGACAGGCGTGGTGGTGCCAGGGCGAGAGACCTGCTCAATGAGAGAGAGAGAGAGAGGCTGACGGGCAACAGGGCCTCCATACCTGCCCACCCACCCCACCCAGGTCCAGCCCAGAGGCCTTGGCAGCCATTGAGTAATGCCACCCCCTCCATGTTCTAGACTATGCTACAGGGAGTGACGCTCAGCGTGCTGTGAACACCAAGCACCAGACACTACGGCTCTCCACCCATAGGAGCAGGAGTCAGCACCCGGGCTAGATGAGGAGAGAAGGAGAGAAGGAGAGAAAGAGAGAGAGAAATGGAGAGAAAGAGAGGGAGAGAGAGAGAGGTAAATGGAGAGAAAAAGAGAGAGAGGTAGAGAGAGAAAGAGAGAGGGAGAGAGAGAGAGGGAGAGAAGGGGAGAAAGAGAGAGAGGTACAGTAAATAATCAATAAAGTAGCACAGGGCTCACTCAGGGTGTTTAAAATAACTGGTAACGATATATAATATAAAAATGCACAGGTTTATGACCTGTCTCTAAATTAACCTTTGCATGTCAGCAAAATCACAATATGGAAATTCTCAAATATGAACTGATTTTTTATAAATATTTCAACAGAACCTTATAAAAAGCATGGCTTAGAAATGAAACACACAAATCAGAAAACCGTATTTACACGAAGATTCTAACATAGGCAGGGGGGGGGGGGGGCGGCAGCCTTTCCCTGAAGGAGCGTTGCCATCTTTCACCATGGTGGTCAGCGCTAAACTCCTGTCAAGTTCTATCTTGCAAACACACACACACACACACACGTTTCCCAGGGCTCTTAGACGGGGTCATCACGTTGTCACACATGCTGTAGAGGAGTGTCATTGGCAGCTCTCTCTTGCCCCCGCTCTCTCTTCACTGTTCGGGATGTCGCCTCAGCCGAACAGAACCCGCTGTGGCTATTAGAGTGACCAGCATGGCAGAGACACATTCAGCCCAGGAGGATTCCAGCCAAGCAGGCGGTCATCTTGTATTTATTGGGTACAGTGAAACAGGGTGAAAGCAGCATCAGTGGCTTCTTAGCTGGGACTGGGGTTTAAAGTTAAATGAATGATTAATGGTAACGTTTTTGCTAATTATTAATAGAGTATATGCACCTTCCCCAAAGATCTTCTTTGGTGCTATACCCAAAAGTACAAAGAATTCCAAGGGGCAAAAAAGATAGCAAATAGTCCAATCTCACAATTCACCAGTTTATTCTGGTCTGGCCAGAATAAACTCCATTGATAGCATTACTTGGCACTGTATGTCTAATATAAGAAACTATAAGAAAATATATATGACAACAAGATCGTAAAAGGCACTAAATAAATTTAGGCATGACAGCGGCAAGAGCAAGATAAAGACATATGCTAGATATTCACACAAAACCCTCAATTATAAACACATATACACACACCTGTAACTGTTAATTATATGTACTTTTACCAATATTAGTTTATTTTACTAGAAAATGACATTGTTTTGTCAGGGCCACCATATGAACAAAATGAGGTAGAAATTATTTCTGTATAAGACCAACACATTATGGCTGTCTGTGTATTCACATGGTACGTTTTTGTTTTGCCACGTTCAATGCTAACTTCACCGCGGACACATTTAATGTTTCTGAGACGTTCACATCTGGCTTACTGCTGGGACAAGAAAGGGAAACTAATTCTTAGTGGAAATTCCTTTCCCGTCAAACATGGTGCATCAGTCCCGGGTGACTGCTCAGCAGTGGCAGTAATTGAAAATGTGCCCGTGGCACTGTGAGTGTCGGTGTATGCTTTTTATATACCCTGTATATCAGTATGTGCGTGTCTTTGTGTGAGTGTGCCCGCGTACACACACTCGCACACATCTATTTTCAAGGTACCGTTGAGGCATGTACTGTATGTATGTGCGTTTGTGTGCGTGCGTACATCTGCTAGTATCTACGTTCACTGGCGTGTCACGAAGGTGAATGCACGTACTCACACACATGCTGTACCTGCATTCCCATCAAGCATTTCCACACACGTTTCAATTGTTTTACCTCCCTGAGACACTTCCTTAGCATCTCCCATACTTGTTGTTGTGGCTGCGTTGTTGTATTTAGCATTTGCTGCGTTTCACCGTTGTACCCAACAGGAAAATGAATTAATAACATGTTATAATGCACACACCCCTCACCCTCCTCTCCGAGGGGCCAAATCTCTTCAGCATTTCCACCCCTGTGAGCTAATTTGACAGCTCACAGGGGTGTCGCTGATTCCACTTCGCGGAGACAGGTACCCTTGGGCTAGCCAGCTGGATCGCAGCGGATGCTTACAGATTTGGCTTTAGCTTCATGCCGGGCGTCATCTGTCTCTTTGGTCTGGCGCGGGATCATTTCTGCGTGTGTGCGTGTGTGTGTGCGTGCGTGTGTGTGTGCCCTGACATCATGCGCCTGAGCAGCTTGTGCCTGGCAGGCCTTGTCTGTCCAGGTTGGCCATCAAACGCAGCCAGCATGGCTCTAATCTGACGAGGCACTGCTCCAAAAACGCCACACCACCGTGTGTGCGTGTGTGTGTGTGATCCCTATGGCAGACCCCTATTTTCTATTCTTTTTCCTCTGCTCCATCCCAGAAGTCACTAACATCCCCCAACACACACACACACACACACACACACACACACACACCTACTTAAACAGTAAAAACTTCACAGACTTCTCTCAGTGGTCTTCCCCACCTTGTACTGTGTTTGCAAGGTTGTGTGTGTGTGTGTGTGTGTGTGTGTGTGTGAGCGTGTTGCTTGGGTGTTCACCACTTCTCCTGGCCCCCCCCCCCCCCCCCCCCCCTTCCCCCGTCTCCGTCACTTTGATGGTGGGCACTTTGCGAGACGGCCTGCCTCAACAGGTTTGAGGCCTCTTCCAGCCTGTTGCCCCCGGTCCACTACGACTCAGGGAGAGAGAGAGAGAGGGGAGAGGGGGGAGGGGGGTGATCCCTCGGTGGGACAGCCCCCCGTGGGAGAAATGACATCGCGCTGCCCGTTGGCCCGCCGCGAACACTAATCATGGCCGACATTGCACCGAAAAAATCCCCCGCCTGAAACTGGGCAGAAGAAGGAGGCGGTTTACCGTCACGGCGAGACACGGCCGACAGGGCTTCGGATCCTTCGTTCCCGGAGAAGCGCAGGATGACGAGTACATTATGTTGATGTTCAGGCTGGCTGTGTGCTGTAACGCATCCACGGCTGTATGCTGCCTTACCGTCACAATGCTGCCAGCTTGAAGGATACTGTAACGCTATAGGCTAGACCCTGCCGTATGCAGTACAGTACCATAGCACTCCCTTCTCCTTGTACATTGTCTCACACCAATATCCTATTGTTTTCATCTCTCTTCCTTTTTGTCTCTCTGCTTGTCTATCTGTTTTCCTTCTCTCTCTCCTCTCTCCCCCTCTTCCTCTCTCTATTTCCCTCTTCCTATATCTCTCCCTCTTTCCCCTTTCCTGTCTCTCTCTCCATCTACCCCTTTCTCTCTTTTTTCTCTCTCCCCCTCTCATTTTCTCTCTTTCTCCCCTTCTCTCCCTCTCTCTCTCCCTCTCTCTCCTTCTCTCTATATACTGTACCTTTCACTTAAAGTCACACATACAGTACAACATGAGTATCACAATAGTGACAGAATAATTTTCTGTAATCACTTTGTCTCCTGTAAGGCCCTTGACACTGATGGAGAAGTAGGCAGGTTGATTGCTTGCTTTTCCCCTGGCTAATTGAATGTAAGGCGCAGGCCTTAACGTTTTTGGGGAGTTTCAAAGAAAACAGACAATTACGACCTTTCAAACTGTACAGTACTTTCTCCTATCCAGGAATAACACATTTAGAGACAAGGTTTCAATGGGATCAATTGTGTGTAGTCCAGATGGGTTGACTTTATCAGAAACATAATAGACATACAAAGCCAGTGTTATATAACTGGCTGGAATAAGTGCATATTCGGAGCACTTGTCTGGTGAACCACATCACTGGCAGCACCGGGACATTCTGTGAAGTGGCCAAATAGACCACCAACTCTGTGGCGCGCGCATGTGTGTGTGTAAAGATTGGCTTTACAATTTCTTGTACAGTATTGGCTTGGGTGTGTGTGTGTCTGTGTGTGAGTGTGTGTGTGAGATTGACATTACATGTGGTTGTATATCCTCATTGGGTGTGTGTGTGTGTGTGTGTTTTGCTGTGTGCCAACATCACATGCTCCTGTGCCTAAGGTTAGCATGATGAATGAAAGCTGTAGGGAGCAGCGTGACACGTGTGGAAGTCACAAGGGGAGTCCGCAAGCACTGTAAATAAGTCAAAGATTCCCTCCTTGTGGGAATGACCCAAGTCAATGCATGGTTGTGTGCACACACGCGTGTGCTCGCGTGTGTGCGCATGTGTGTATCCATCATACATCATCCACCGATTCCCCATCCCATCCACCCATCTGTCTCATCCAACCACTTTCATCCCTAGGCGGAGAGAAGCCCTGCGGTGTCTCCGTGTCCTCTGCGATCGCACTTCAAAGGCCAGTGGTTCTAAACCATGTGTGTATGTGGCGAAGCGCAGGACACATCTCAGCGGTGAGCACGACGGCAACAACGTATGTGTGCGCACGGGCAGACAGCACACTGACGCCATTGTTTCAGCGCACCACTGCAGGGCCCAAATGTCGACCCCTTCCCCCCCACATCCCCCCTATCCCCAGCCTTGTGGTGTGTTTTTAGAAGAGAGATATGATCAGCTGGATGTCATGTGCTGTTAAATACACTCACCTAAAGGATTATTAGGAACACCATACTAATACTGTGTTTGACCCCCTTTCGCCTTCAGAACTGCCTT
>JAODTR010000013.1:525416-595538 GCA_025399935.1 Amblyopsis rosae | reverse complement strand
GTGGAGGTTGAACACGTAGTTTTGAGAATGTCAATTCTCATCTGAGAAATGTACCAAAGTGAATGAGAAATACTGTAGGTTAGCCTATACATCTATATTCTTATATCCAGTTAGTCTTGTCTGTGTTTATATACAGTATTTGTGACTGTGGGTGGAGGTGAGCAGCATGTAGTATACTGTACATATATGTTTTCTTCTGTTTTCAACCTCTATTTGAACCTTTGTTGGACAGAGGTTCCCTGTACCATTCAATAGCCTAAAGAAGTGACATAGGCCTTCAGAAGAGTTATTCACAATGCTACGGCCAAGGCGCCATCAAAATCCAAATGTAAAGCAATTAATCAATAAAACAATACATGTTCGCATTTAAAAGACCATGTCACTCCCAATCAGCACTCTATCCAACTAACTAAATAACCAGCCAACCATACAAACGATAGATTGATAGATGGATGGATGGATGGATGGATGGATGAGATAACAGAAAAGAAACCAGCCTGGGTGAAGACTGTGGTTTGGTATGTTTTCTTTCTCGCTTGTGTGGTTTGTACATATTCCGACTTCGCTGTATATCCATTCTTGCCTTTTGTCTTTGCCAAGATTATATCAACTCATAAGGTCTCCTCAATTCAAACTGCTGAGGCGGGACACCATTTGATACATTTATTACACATTACAGCACGCATGAACCAATAAAACACAGGAAATGACTCTCTGCTGCTTATGATGTTTGTATGTAGGGGGAAGTGAAATTATACCACCCGACAATTAATAAGTTAATGGAAGTAAACATGGAATAAACCTTCCCCACAATTATCATTAGTCTAGAAATAAAACAGCGCTGACAAAGCATGAAGTTTTATTGCTGCCTTTATGACTTTCTTTTGTTGGCATCTGGCATGCAAGCATTGTGAGTGTTGTGCCCTGTGTTTGTATGTCCTAAGTTAGTACTGTAGGTGGCCAGTGGTGTCCTGGGGTGTCCTGTGCTCATTTGTGCAGTGCATCACACTGTATATAGCGTTAAGACACAGACAAAGAGTCTGGGAATAAGAAAGCCAAGCAGATAGAGAGAAGCAGTCAGGCATTAGGGCCAAGGTTTTGACATGGCTTAGTGTTTACCCAGTAAATTCACTGTGTCCATAGGTAGATGGTTCAGTGGCCGCTGGAATCCGGTGTGTGAATAACTGCATTGAGTCACTGGGGCAGAGGCCAGAGGCAGACAGGAGACACCAGTCAGCACCGTCTGAACATTACAGTAGTCCCTATATGACCACCCCTGTGTTGACTCACGTGTGGATATGAAATATAGTGGCACATGGGATATGTGCAGTAGAGCAGAGCACAGTGATCCATAGATCAAAATGTTTCATTTATTTTTTAATTTGTCTCGTTTTTTCTTTTTTTGTGTGGTTTCCATGACAATTGTGGTGTGGCTGGCTATAAATAAATCGTTCTAACTGAAGCATTGACAGCAAGATCGTTGATAGACCACGTTGTGTAATTTGATTTTGATGAATTTTCATATCACAGCCTACTCAAGTGAAGTGTAAACATTATCTGAATGTACTCTTTGAGTAGAGTGGTGTCATGTAACATTGTGGTGCTTCTAGTGTTTTTCTTTTCTGATGGAGAAGATAAATTAAAATATCATCTTTAATAAAGTCAAACTACTACAGTTCATGTCTAGGTACAGTAAAACTGTAAACTTTATGTAACATCACAGCTCTGCCTTCCTTCTATCTTACGCTTACAAATGTTGTATGCGCTTTTCAACATAATTTAATTATTCATATTATTAGATGCGTGTTAGTGTATGCACAGAGTAAATTTCCCACTTTAATGTATATTTATATTTAATTTGGTCATTGTCAAACAGACACACCTGGCGATGTATAGATAGTATATCTGGAAATAATTGTGACAGCATAAAGTGCAGCAGTGGCATTAGTGTATAGCATGGTAAAGAAACATATAATGAGTGATGAGCCTGTGTTTGCTACCATACTGCCACAGCACCGCCATGCATGCGGCCACAAGGGAACAGGGGGGGAGGGAACTAAAGTCTAGTTTGGAGGAAAGACAAGGGGGAGACAACTCCCAAAAGTCTCCTCCTTCCTCTTTTCAAACCCAACTAGGTCTCGGCATACGCTGTCATTAGGAAAAGCTGAAATCTCCCCGTGTGAACAGTGGGAGATAAAATGGCATTATATGAAAATGGCATTTTGACACCGTGCCCTGTCGAGAGATTCTTTGAAAGTTAACAGGCCATAGAATTTATCCGCCAAATTATTATTCCTCTTTCCTGCAGGCTGCTGTTAGCTGTGGAGAGCTGGGAGGCGTGCATGGTGTGGCGTGTTGTCGCGGGGGTTGAAATAAGCTTATTATCAAATTTGACTCTCAAACTGCCTCATTTCTTGGGTGCGTGAAATGCCCTGTCTCTTCTGGGAGGGCGGCTGGTAATGCTGAGTGGCAGGTACTCCAGAGCAGCGCCAGGGTCCAGGCTGTCGCCAAGGTGATGACGTTATGGCAACCAGCCGTCAAAACGCCTGGACAACTGCAGTCGTCGACAGAGACGTTCACCAGAACCAGATGCTGCTAGCATTTCCACCAATTAGGAGTCAGGAGCCGGGTGCCTGTCGGAGAAGAAGGAGGCCAACGGAGAAGGAGGAACAACACCATCACTGTCAGACACCGGGCCTACGACCGCTGAGCAACAACAGAGCTGGGGCAGGAAAAAAATAGAAGGAAAAGGAGCAAGGCAGAGAGAAAACACTCATGAGAGAAATTGAGAAAATACATTGCAGTGACTGTTGCCTATGGTTACTTATTAATGAGCTAACTTGTTTAATATAACTTGTTCTGAGAAAGAAAAGTGAGTAGGCAACAGGAAAAGAAAAGAAAGCACATCATTGTTCACGCCACTTTTTTGTCTGAAACACACAACCCTTTGTGTGACTCGCTAAGATGTCCCTCCTATTTCCTGTCATGGCCCTTTAATTATGAAAGTCTGTGTTCAATTTTACACAAAAATGATAGATAGATAGATAGATAGATAGATAGATAGATAGATAGATATCACATTATGAATATTAACAGGGCATTTTAACTGTAATTTCTGTGTTCTCTGAACATCAACAGCTCTGTTGTCTGGCTGAGCATGTTCTCAATGGAGCGTTTTTTCACGTCCCTGTGTAAAAGTACACCATATTGTTTGGGAATTAAGTACAGTGTAGAGGCCTGTAATTATACCTTCACAATAGCGGGTTTTCAGAAAAGGGCTGGAAATAGCGTTGGAGGGTTCCGGTTTGAGCTTCAAACTACAGAGCTACTAACAGGCTCATGGACTGTGAAATGGCAGGGGCTCTTAGAATAGATTTGCCATTGTCCACTGGCTTCCTGATTTGCAGTGCGTTGTATGCGTTATAAATGAAAGCTCAATGTTATGAGACCTGATAAATTGTAGAAGAAGCACACTGTACTGGAAGAGAAAGCAAGAACATTTAAATAAGATAAAAGTGACCAAAGACGAAAGAAGAGTAATTAAAATCAGACACAGACAGGAAACATACAGTATTTGATCAATTCAGCTCCGCAGTCATTTTGTTATCATGAAATAACATTATGATTTTAACCCCAATTTCATAAGTGAGCTGGCTGGCCTGCTGCCTAACTACCCAGCAAATAGAAGGAATATTATCATTATATCATTCATATCGGAGAGGTCCCTGCGGTGGCCAGACTGCACAGGCAGCTGTGTGACGGAGACATTAGGTGCGTGTGTGTGTGCATGAGTGCGTGTGTGTGTGTGCGTGTGTGTGTGTGTATGTGTGTGTCTGAGCGCTGATGTACGTGAAGGTATGCCTGCATTGGTGTGCGCACGTGTGTGTCTTTGTGTTTGAGTGTCGTCAATGACTTTGGTTAGCAAGCTTCGGGGCAGTGCTTTACTTGGGACCTAATCAGTCAGAGAGCTGGGCTACCTTCGGGACCTCCCTGCTGCAGGGGTGTGTGTGTGTGTGTGTGTGTGTGTGTGTGTGTGCTTGTGAGAGAGAGACAGAGAGAGGGAGTGTAGGTAGTGATGATGGTGGTGGGGAGGGAGGGAAGGCCATGGCGTGCTGCACTGCCTTCTGGGAGTGCTGTTCAACCCCGCCTCCTCCGTCTCAGTGCCCACGGCTCTTCCTGACTGACCACAGTCAAGGTGATCTCTTCTGCAATACACACTTTCACGCACGCACGCACACACACACGCACACACAGCAATTGTGTGTATAGCGAGACATGAGCGAAAATCTGCTGTTGACGCGAAGGAGATAACATCAGCGCAATCATTAAGAGGTGTTGAATAACAACGAATCACGTCGCGTTATTTCTTTCCATATAAGCAAACCCGATCCCAAATGCTTGGGGGGAAATGCCCTGCACAAATGCGTCAGCCATCATTGTAGTTCTTAACCAATTGTGACAGTATTTACTGGATCCTGGCAGCTTATGTTGCGACGGGAGAGCAGCCATGCGTGCCAAGCGGCAGGCTCACTCGATGAGGAGATTCTGGACGGGCGCCCACACTGAGCTGTGAGAGAACCCCAAGGCCACCCATCCTCTGGGGGTGAGTGGGGGGGAGGGTTCACTGACAAACCGGGCGCCCAATCATCTGCCAGTCCTCAACCCATGCCGACTGGCCTCCGTCCACCTGCAGAATCACTTTACATGAGGAGAGAGAGGAGGCGATGAGGGGCGAGACACAGGCATGGCGAGGAGAGAAAACATAGAAGGTTGCCATGACGAGGAAGCGGAGGAATAAAACACAAACAGAGGCGGGTGGGCACTGGGGTTGTCAGCGGTGAGAGCTTGACAGCTTCCTTGGCATGCCTGGCACCCTCTGTGGCAACAGTCTGGTGGACAGAAGTCTGTGCTCCTCTCCTCTCCCCTCCTTCCCCTCCTCTCCTCCTCTCCCCTCCCATCCTCTCCCCCTCTCCCCTTCTTCCCCTCCTCTCCTCCTCTCCCCTCCCTTCCCCTCCTCTCCCCTCTCTCCCCCCTCCTCTTCTCTCTTCTCTTCTCTTCTTCTCTTCCCTCACCCTTTTCTTTTCTCTTTTCTTCTTTCCTCTCCTCTCCTCCTCTCTCCCTTCTGCTCATCACTACTCTTATTGCGTCCCCACTCTACCATCTTTATTACACTTTTTCTCAATTGCTAAAACATTAAAACCGGTTCTCTGAACCAAATGCTCAATGGCCTGAACTCATTTTTTGACTCGATCACCCCTTTGGCAAAACCATAAACAGTTTTCACCTAGTTAAACACAATTTGCTTTTTGCTAAACTTTAAACACATTCTCACTCAATAAAACACGTTTTGCAATGTGATGCACTTGTTATAATGGTAACCACAGGCTTCAGAAACCAAACACAACTTAAGCACAGTTGTCACAGCTTTAACACAATGGCTCAAAATGTGTCACACGTTTCTAATGATGTGATGAAACCAATATGTAAGACCATTTAGAGAGTCGTTGCAGATTGATAGAAATAGATATTGGTCATGTGTACAGTATGTGACCAACAGCCTTATACCAGGAAGGTCTCCTACAGGCCACGGAATAGTCTTGCACAGGCTGGATCCGGCACACCAGAGGGGTTCCCCCCGTTGCCTGGCTAGGGACGACATTGCCTGTGATGTAGATGAAGTCCTTTGGGCTGAAGCGCAAAGACATCATGCTGAGGCCTTTGCCTTGGTTAATGTCAAGTTGTAATGACATAGGCAGATCCCAAACAATGTCAACTTGACAATAAACATGGCATTATTTACCGAATTACAGCTAATGACAACAGTCATACACATTTGTTAATGTTCATTACGGTGTTGTGTCATACTGTAGTTATGATAGTGTTATGCCAGTCTTAATGAACACAACTTCAAATAAAGTGTTACCAAATATACTTACTTAGTTAACATTTTTGGAGCTGTATGCCCTGAACACTGTGTTTTCCATTTTTTGATCTTGAGTGCAAAGAATGCTTAGTAGTGTTTCCATTGTGACTGGCTGTAGTGTAATCTGAAAACCTTGTTTGATTTTGAGAACAGATTTTTCTGTTTTGAGGCAATTGTTACATTTTTCAAGAAAAATCAAACGTGAATGTAGTTTGAAAATTGGGTTTTGTGTTAAAAAATCTGAGAAAATGCATGAAGGCTTCAAGAAATGTGAAAAATTGCATTTCTGCTGAGCCTCCTTGTTTACCAGCCGCACACGCTGTATGACTGAAGCCTGTTTTCCTCCCTGTCTTAAACATGGGCCAGTGAAGCCGGACCTGCATCAAGCCGCCATGCCATTCTGGAATAATCCTGCATCTAGATTGTCACGCTTGACTGGCTGTGACCCACAGCGACGGGAAGACCACCTGTGGCCTGCCAGACTGCCACCCAAATGGGACTAATGGGACACACAGACATTCACACGCACACAAACCACCCACGCAGTTATCTCTGCAGTTTGTGTCTGTAAGAAAATGTCTGTTATCGTTCCACACACATGTGCCTTCAGTGTGATGGATAATAAAGCGCTAGTGAACAGCCAGGATAGTGTAAAGGACCTGGCAAATGGAGAGCCGTCAATTTGTAATGGAGAACACAACAGCCATGATATAAGACTTATTGAACAACACAGCGGAGCAAATGAACAACAAGTGAACTGAGCTCAGTGAAGGATAAAATAACACGGCGGAGTGGAGGCGTGCGCAAGCAGCGGTAAAAGCAGCCCTGTATCGATCTGCAGCGGTGAGCCCTGCCAGCTATCGCTGCTGCCTTCCTCTTTCCAGGAAGAGTCTGCACTTATAGAATCCACCTTAAGGCATTTCTATCATGTATGTATGTGTGTGTGTGTATGCTCACCTGTGTGTGTTGTCCTTAAGGTGACCTCAGAACACTTGAAAAAGCAGATGGGTGTTTATTTATACACACTGCACAGTATATCCTGTATAATACAGTAACAGAGGGCAGCCTAATGTTTACCGTTTAACATGTTAATGCTGCAGAGGTCAGTTACAGAAAACAGCTGTTTAGTCAGAATCCCTAATGACCACAAACCTGACAGACAGGTCTGCACAACATTGGCGGGCGCACAGCATAGTCCAGATTGCATATGAATTAAGTGGGAAGTGGATTGAAATGTCACAGTGTCCACAGTGACTCAGAGAGCCACCTGGAATATATGACACTATGTCTCCTCCAGTGTAGGCAGGACATCCCTAGTGCAGGGGGAACTGGGTCAAGGCTGAAATATTCATGGCGTGGTGCTCTGTCACTAACATACACACATACACATACTGTACACCCTGGGAGCGTATTGGGAACACACTTGGCTACTGGGAGCTGCCAGCCAGTTGCTTAGGTGCAAAGCTGTGCCAGGCCAGCTAAGCTGGCCTGTTTGGGTGAGTGTGTATTTGTGTTCGTGGCCGAGTGTGTTATGTGAGCTGTTGTTATGGTATATGGTGACAGCAACTGGGTGCACAGACATATCCATCTTGGGTCCTCTCATTAATGCAATGCACTGTATGGACACAATGTCCTTCAAGCGTGAAGGAACCAGATAGTTTTCTGTTGCTTTGGCGCAGCGCGTAAGCATTTTTGAACCATTAAATTGTCGGTTCAAGGTGTTTTCAAAGGGGGGAATTTATAGAAACAAACCTTCTCCTTTAATTTGTATAGGAACACTTTCTCTAAAGTGACTACAGTTTGCGCTGCATCACTGAAGAAAATGTGCAAGTACTTGTTCGCAAGGTCTGATATTGTTGAGCCTTCTGTAACATTTAAGTCATCTGCTGATGTCCAAATGCCCTAGCATGTGTGGATGACGCCATGTCACACAAATACTCCCCTTCATCATTGTGTGGTATACCACCCCAGAGAGCAAGTCAACTGTACTATTAAAAAGCCATTTCTGAGGTTTAAGGGCTAGGACAAGGGGTCAAATGCTGCCGTGTCTGGCAAGGGACAGTTCATCTACAGTAATAGCACGGGGCAACACAGATGAAGAAAAACAATGCAGACCACTACACGTTCTGTTAGTGTTACCCTGCATTCACACCGCCGACGTGTTCAGCTCGCAAGAGGCACGTTCCAATTAATTTCAAAACTATCGGCAGCGTTTCTCGGCGACAGCGGGCGGAGCTATGCTCGGCGACAAAGTCTCCCAGCGCAAGTGTAAGATCAGAGTTTTTCAAACTTTCAACTTTTTCAAACTTTTCACATTTATGCAAATTTCTAGTGAGTCGTTAGAGACAGAGTTCGGCGACCACCAATGGCAGGACAAATATTCTCTGCATGTTCTTTTCAATAGCTAGTTTAAATCTCTCGCTGTTAACTAGTGCCTGTTCGTGGTCCATAGTGTAATAGTTTATACGTATGCAAACATTTCCCTCCAAAAGGTTTATTTGTAAAAAGCCAAAAGAAAAGAATGCACACTACTTGCGTTTGGTTTGATTAATTTGACTGTAGACCTCACGGCAGTTCTGGTCAGTTCTGTCGCTGGCGTAAGACATGCCCACCCCAAGAGAGGGCTTGGCGACAGCTCAACTTTGAATACATTGTTGGTGTGATTGCAGGTTAAGGGTCTTTGTGGCCTGGGCATTTTCTCACACAGTCACACAGTCAGTGAATAAAGCCAATACTGTAATTTAAGTTGCAAACAAAATACTAGTTGAAGTTTGTAGATCAAACAAGAACACCTGTACCATTATCCATAATCAATAATAATATAACATTCAGCTGGGAACCATGTACTAACTTGTTATCCAAAATGGCTTATGTAAATAAGTAGCAAGTTGCCATGGTACTAAAACCTCATAGGAACAAGGCACTTGATTAAACCCCATATCGTAAATGTTGTGTGCAAATATCGCATTGTGCACGTTTACACGAACGTATATAGCGATATTGTTCATGTCATTCAATATACACATCTTATACACCGTCTGAAACCTGAGACACTAATCTGAGATTCTAATCACATCCTCTATTTGCACAAAGCAGCACTCCTGCCTAAACGGTTTATAAAGTTTGACGATACTAATTACATTTTTCGAATTAGAGATACCACTCCCTGACCTCTTGATTAGTTCGTTGAGAAAGTTTGCTTGGGATCGAATCAAACTCTTTTGAAAACGGTAATCCAATAATAACAGCATGTTGAAACGTGATTCTACTTTGGCTACTTCCTCATTGGTTGTTAGTATCTGGTCGCCGACATGTATGGGGTATGTAGTATTATGAGATGTCATCTAGCAGAGAACCATGCAGTACGTGAAAGACTACACAACATCTAAAACTACATTTCCCCTCTTCTCTGGAGTCATATCTATTTAGAAATGGGTCACATGTCCAATTTGAACTATCAGAGAGCGAGAAAACCAGGCGTGCATCTGAGTTTGGAGCACGTCTTGCGAGTTGCGAGTCGAATAGGGATTGAAATGGAAATTCTCAATGATAGAATAAATACCTTTGATTTAGATATTGTGATTTGTATATTAGTACATATATTAATGAAATGATAGCACATATAAGCATATATATATTTATATATATATATATATATATTTCTGGATTTATATCTCCATTTAATAACTAGCACCCATGTTTCAATTTTACAACTACAATTATGAAACCCATAAATATTTTGATATGTTCACTCACAATGGCATAATCCTTGACACATATATACTCGTCAGATGTTGTATTGTAGTCCTATGGTGTACAGGGGTTTATATGCATAATCCAATAAAGTATTCATCTATATCAATAACATTATGTCAGGCAAAAATGTACAAAAATCTATTTATGCTATTTTTGATCTTAGTTTACTAAGGAGCATTGTCATCCGTATGGAATATTTAACCTGAATTGAAATATCACTGGGAATTTTAATACCAAAATAAGTGTTCTACCATGTTCAGAATGGCAGAAACCCAACATAATGCATGGACATGTTTTGCGAGGTAAAAACCATTTAAAATGGAGCTGGGGAGAAGAGGTATTAAAGGTAAAGTCAGCTATTGCAAGCTAATTGTAAGCTAATACACTTTTTGTCAAATTCAACAAATATCTCTTTGCACTTCGCTAGCTTACCCTTCTTTGTGCGTGTTGAATAATTAATCTGATACTTCTACATGTATACAGCCCTGGCTCCATAAATTGGAACATAAACAAAGTGACGAACACCGCTCGCGCCAAAAAAGCCGTAGCACTACGTTTTGCTTCACAATGCATTACTACGTGCGATGCAGAAGACTATGCCTTTAAGTTTAAATGGGTATCTGGGTAATATATATGCATGTATAGGTGGCCCTTTGCATTACTGGTTCACAATTCACATACAGTAAATCTTTAGTGAGAAAGTTTCCTTTCTCAAAGTTCTCCACAAGTTTGTAGCAATACTATCAAGCACTGACAACATTACTGTTTGCGGCAGGACTTTTCAAACATCTCAATCTTTGACCTTGAGCGGCTCTGGATGTCTTCAGCATTGTAAACAGATGTTATTGCGACACTGGAGGAAAACTTTGTGCTTCAGAGCGACAGAAAGAACCAGATTGAGTGCTGTTCACCTGGCGTACACTCCACACACACACATGCCACACACACATACAATACACTGAGAATGCAGCCCTGCGCAGAGGCACAAACAAACACACTAAAAATACAAGCTTCACATATCCAAACACTCTCTCCCTCCTTAATGAGCTAGCACTTTTAAGAAGAGACTCTGCCACGACTCTGTACCACACACACACACACCGGCACCTTGAGGAGAACGAGCGGTCGGGAGAGAGACGCACAGAGGAACAGGAGCACTCTGGGAAATGAAAGACGGAGAGGAGAAAGAGGAGGAATCAAAAAGTGCCTGCAGAGAGTGGAGAGAGAGAGAGCTAGAGAGAGAGAGAGAGAGAGAGAGAGAGAGAGAGAGGGGAGAGCAGGAAGAGGAAAGAGTGTTGCTCTTCGCTCCTCTTATCTCTAAGGAAGATGATAGAGGAGGAAGGAATGCACAGGGGCTGAGATAAGGGGTTGGGGAGGGAAGGTGTGTGTGTGTGTGTGGGGGGGGGGGGGGGTTGGCATGCTGTCGCTGGCGGCAAACAAGCGGGTGAGTAAATAGACTCTTGGGGGCATGGCTTGGTAGAGCTGGGTTGAGGCAGGGGGTAGGGAGATGTTCTCCAGCCGTCTGGGGAGCCAAGGCCCTCTATGCTGATGAGACCAGCGTATCTGTCTCGCCTAGACGCCCTGCCAACCCCCTCTGCCCCTCCCCCGCTGTCTTCAAACATCCTTAACAACCCTCTCCCCCGTCACCCTCCCATGCAACCAGGCAGGCCCGCCCTCCCCCACCTTCCTCAGCCCTGCAGGCCCTTAACCCAGCTCTCTTCCCCTCTTTCCCTTTAAACCCCTCCCCCTCTTTACCAGCCACTCCATCCCTGCACACACACACACACACACACACACACACACACACACACAACACAACCTCCTCTCTCTCCTGTCTGTCTCCCACCCCTCTCCCCCTTCTGCCGATCACATCCCTGGGGTCTGTGCACTGCTGCTCGCTGATGAGGGGGAGGATATTATTGCCCGTGCTTTGATCCGAGGAAATCTGAGCTGCATAGCCAGCCACTGGGCACCCTGGCATCTGAACCACGTGGCTCTGGCGTGTCCTGGCGTGCAGAGCCACGCCCACACCAACTGGGACTGTTAAGTCTAGAGGTGTAGCTGGGCAGCCAATCGCACTTGAGAGACTCCCGCTAATTGTGGAACCCTAACCCATTTATATAAGCGTGAGTTGTATTGGTAAAACAGTGTGATGTGATGGCCATGATTTGTCAGGACACTGGGTATTGGACACAGCGATGTGTAATGCATGCTTACCATTCACCAAAAGTTTTCCTGGCACTTGACACGCTTTCACACGTTTGTGTTAAGTCTGTTTTAATTGGGGAAGGTACTTTGAAATCTTGTCAGAGTGATTAATGACAGAGCATACTTGTGGACAGGAAATCCCAAAATGCCATTGCTACACTTGGGTGTTGTTTTTTGTTTGTTTTTTTTTGCTTATGCAAGTACACTGCATACTGCAATTATTATTATGATGTATAAATTCCATCATTTTGAACCTGGACTTGGATGAAACAGTTCGGGAATTCTCCTTTAGAGCCTCTTACAGTGAGGAGGAAATGTGTGAACTGCAGGATAAATAACTGCCGTCCTTTGCTAGCTCTGTATGACTATACAAAACAATCATTAGCGTCATCTTGGGGACTGCACTAATCACCTCATACTGAGTTGATGATGCTTGTTGGCTGATGTATGTATTACTGTCCTAATTTATTTACTGTAATAGTTCCCATGTTGTACGACTTACACCTAGATGTACTTATATAGATTAACTTATGTATTATCTCTTACTAGCTCCTGTCTCCTGTACCATATATCGCTGGTGACTCCTTAGTTGGTGCAATGATTCAACTTCACCTGGGAAGAATAAAGGTCAACCTCGTCGTAATGCTGCTATAACTATCCCATCATTGTACTCTGGGGTGTAGACTTACACAATTGGTAGGGCGGGCAAAAACAGAGACCTAAGTTCCCTTAATCTAATTACAGGGGGACATTTTCTTTCTTGTTCTTTTAACTGTTTTCATGGCCATTTGATTTCTCCTGTGGCTTGGGTGTCTGAACCCACCCTAAACTGTTTTAAACACTGCAGAGTGCTGATCTGGCAGCTTGGGATGTAATGCTAACCGAGGAATGCACAGCCTGTTTAATTAGAGAAAGCTCAATGAAGAACACAACACGTTCTGCCCAGAGCCCACAGATAAAAGTTTATTTTTAGTTTTAACTTTACTTTGTGTCAGGTGAATGATCTCTAAGAAGATTGTCAATGTCTGCCTATAGATTCAAGTACTAAAAATGGGACATACTTTTCCCAGTTTTAGGAGACATAAGGAAATATTTGGAAGTATACCAATGGAATTGAAAATGGTGTGGGTGTGTACAATATATCGTACATATTTACTTTACTCTCATTCAGATGTGCGAAGCATTAAACCAAAATTAACTTTAGTGAAATGACACAAATAATCATATATTAAAAGGAGAGTAATGGAAAATATTCAGTTGTTCAACACACTAGTGTAAGTGCCTAGCTGGTTACATCAAAGAAATTGTGATGAAAATAAACAATTAACTATGTACTGGAAATATGTTCATAAATAATGTATAAATTTTTTTCTCTTAGAAAATGAGTTCTGCCATAAGTAAAACGTTTCCATGCTGTGAATTGACACACAACATATTAGCCTTTCCCCCACAGGCCAGCAAGGGGAGAATAAAGGAATCCCAATGACATTTGTAAATTACCAAACAATCCACCTCAAACTTTAGAGCAAATTATTTGAAGTTTTTAAATAATTTAAGATTATTGAGAATAAATAATAATAAAAAAAAAAAAAATATATATATATATATATATATATATATATATATATATAAATCGGTTTAAGTGATGCAGAACCTGATATCGTTGACATGAGAGGGTGTATGCTGCCCTCTATAGGAATTAGTAAGGGAATGCATCAAGAATACTGTATACTTATCCCCTACCCTCATCCGTGTCTTCACAGCCACTTGCAGTACTGTAATACCGTTCACCCCTTGAACCAAACTTTACAGATGAATCCATGAAAACATTCCTCTGATAGGCTCCTCCTAGGAGACGTGTCCATGTCTGGCCAACTTTGCCAATCATTTCAAAGTCCAGTTTATGCAAGTATATTCCCACACTAAATATACACGGTCCCTTATATACTACCAACTCTTCAGTGCGTTTTTGTTAACGGTCCTCTTAAGTCAGAGGTGTTATATAATTCTCTTTTAATAATAAAAAAACTAATCCAAGCGCTGTCGTCGCTTTGCAAATATTAGTGAGGCTGTAACATCTTTTTCCTTCCCACAGAAACAATCACCGGGTTACAAGGTTCTGTAGCGTTTATTTGGTTCATCGCAGTAGTGCAATATTTTCAGCATCCTCTAGAGGGCAAAGCTGAGACAGTTTTAACCCCTGCAATGTGCAGTATTACAATTATGAGTACTACAGTTTTATGAGTTTAAAGTGAAAATAAAGAAAACTCAATTTGTTTAACGATTTCTTTTTTTAATAAAAGAGATGACCCTTTTGTTTTTTTTTAACAGATCTTAAGGCATCATGCACAAAAAAATAAGCATATGCTTATTCACTACCTATAACTATATGCTTTGACATTTATATCTTTCGCTGGTTAGAAATAAATGTATACAAATATGGCATGTAAGCTGGCATGTCAGTAAATTTCAAAGCAGGACATTTCCTGCTTTCACAGTATTTGTAAACATAGCTTTGAGCAAAACTGACCAGGAAACGAGAGAAAGCATGCTTCAACGTGGGTTGAATTTCCCTGAAAAGCATGCAATGCACCCTAAAATATATTTACATTGCATTATGTTTACCGTAAGCACAGATACTCAGGTCTTGGTTTAATATTTCAATAATTAAGACATCAAACAAACAATGACATACAAGTTAACAGACAGACGATGGTGGGAAATGTCCTCGTTCCACTTTCAACCAACTCAGAGTCCCCGACACCACGGTATTGTCTATACTGGTCACCTCAAAAACACTACAAGATTTTAATGTTTATTCATTTGTTGCTTTGTTCTTAAACCAATCAGGCAAGTGTCACCGTACACAGTATAAAATGAGCGTGGGACCCCCTTGCTAACTGGGACTCTGGGTTAAAAAAAAATCTTGTAGTGTCCTCTGTGGGGGGGGGGGACATCCGGGGAGGTGCTGGTGGCTTTTGGCACAGTTGTGTCCAGTTGTGCTCCTCTGTGGTGGGTCTGTGTGCGCTATACAACATTGAAGACCATGGAAAGATACTGTTCATATGACACCTGGATCCAACCGTCCTGGTCTGTGTCATACCGCCTGAACACATCGGTTAACCTCTGTAAAAGCAGGTGGAGAAAGACAACAACACAATAACATAACCAGAAACTCAATGACACTGCATGCTCAAACACACACCTGCCCTTCTATCAGTGTAATGTTTTATACAGTAGATTGAGACATAATATTCTTTAAAAAAACTCTTCTAGAAGCCTCTACACAATATCAGGTATTTGAAATGCCACAATTGCATATATTAGCATATTAGCTAGAGCTTAACATAACACTGCTTAATAAAACATGTACTCTTCATGTGAAGTATGTGTTATGCATTCATTTTCAACATGAAGAACAGCCATAGATACTAATAGCAGTTGACCAATAACAATGGCAGGGAATTGACAGTGTCAAGTTTAGAGAAAAATCCCTTGATCCCTTGATCTCGCAAGCTACAGATTGACTTTGCTTCGAGTCTGTTTGGAACCCATCAATACAAAAGCGCTTGTCTTTTAAATCAAACTTCCTTACATGCGATTGGACTACCTGCCTTTAAACTACCGAGTCACAATGACTAAAATCAGCTAGTGCCAATAGAAACTGGTCAATGTTGAAATCACAATTTTTTTATATGATTACTCGTTGACTTTGGAAAGTTGCATTTACTGCGCCTGTCAATCAGAACACAAGACAAAGTAAGAGTTTACTTGCAAAACTAATGCGCAAAATAATAGTTTTCTCTCGATTATATTCTTTCTGTAATTGTTAGGAGCCAAAACTGAAACCCGATAAAAATGATATTAATTGCACAGCCCTACTCATGGCAAAAGGTCTCCTGAGGCTGCCACTGGCATTATACTTTATAGCGCTAGTGCAAATGTGCGTATCTTTTACCTGTAGTACAATGCAGCACTGGATGAAGTCATCAAAGGCTACCTGTCCTTTCCTCTGTCGGTCAAACTTCTCTATCAGTGTGCTGTAGAACTGGTCGGACAAACGGTAGCCTGGACACAACAGCACACGATGTAATCCAAGCAGTCTACTGGTCGTACTAATCGCTTGGTTCCTGGACAGTTTACTGGTAACCTGTTATACCCGAAGATGAATGTTGTACCAACAAATACTATCTGTGAGTTTCAAAGGAATACTTTTGACACTGAGGCTCTGAAATAATATTATATGGCAATTATTCTTTCAGAGCAATAGCAATCAGCATCTTGTCAGTTGAGAAAACACATACAGAGGACGGAACGTGAGTGCCGAACAGCAACAAAACAATGTTGAATTGGGAATAGTCTTGTCAGTTGGTACATCTGGTACCTCATTTTGAAAGCTAAAGCCAATTAAAGTTAGTGATATCATTTGCATGTTAAATCAGTTTGGCTGGCAAAACTGTAGCCGTTGATTTGAGGTTCCGCCAATGTAGCTCTTGGACAAAAATAAATTCATCTCATAAAGCTACTGCTTCGTAATTTACATGAACATTAAGACAGATTAAACTATCAGTAAAAATGTTTCCATGGCAACATACTGTACAAGTCCCATGTTGAACACCTCAAAATACACACAGAAAAAGGATGTGACGTTAGACAGAGAGGACAGTTTGAAGTATAGGTGCTGTCATATATGGATATTAATTTTCTCACCGAATCCAGTCAGAGCCTGCTTGAGCTCATTTTTGTCGATGAAGCCAGAGTTGTCCCGGTCGTAGGTCCTGAAGATGTTTTGCCAATCCGTAATGTACTTCCAAACGCCGGCGAACTCGTTGAAATTCACCCCGCCTTTGTTTTCCCTGTCAAACATTGCTGATATGGAAACAGAAAGTCACACACACACACAAACACACATTTGACTGCATTATAAAATGCTTGATTGAGCACCTGGGTGGAATCCCGTGGCATGAAAGACCTCCCTTTAATAGAACTGACAAAGTGTACAGTGAATGGTGCAAAGCAATAAGTCAGACCCTTCACACTTCACTCCCACGTGATTAAAGTGAAGAGTTAGAAATAGCTTACCACCCTGCTCATCGCAGTTCAATCCAATTACCTGCCCACAATGGGAGCCTTATCACATGATATGCATTGTGCTAGGAGACCATTAAACAAAGCATTCATCCCCGACAGTGAATAAAGGAGGCACTGAGATTTGAATGGATTTATTCTCCACCTGACAACTAAAGATGTCTATATTAAGTGGGTCATTGGTCTATAAAAGTTGCTTGACATTCATCAGAAATCAAACTTCAACTCGCAAACTGACAATTTTAGGTTATATTGGACACACACGTTCAAATGAATCACAACACACGATGCGGACATGGTTTTCTTTTGCGATTTTAAATCTGCAAACATAGAAAGAGGATAAGGATGGACAGAGAAAAGCAGCCCTACCAAGTAGCCTGAACAAGTCTTACTTGTAGACAACACATAGTGCATTACCGTAGTGTACACTACAGCTGTCTTGCGATTGTAAACAGATCCATACAAACATAGTCAATGGCAATTGACAGTTGCATTGCATTATGGGATGGGATAGGATGGGATGTCCCTGCTCCCTCTATCTGATATCGGCAGCTTTACACTCCACTGAAAGCTACTTAAGTCTCTAAAAAAAACATGTTTTTGCCACTTGGCTGCTAAACAAAACAAGTCCAAACGTAATGAATGTCTTGGTTGCCATGGAGCGGACACAAGTATACACAAACTGGAAGAGACTTGGCCAGACAGAAGTGAACTGTGAAACAGCTAGGAATGGAATGTCAGCTGCTACTTACAGATAATAGACCGGACTGTCACAGGGTTGAAGGGAGTCCATGTACCTGCGAAAGAACAGAAAGATACCCGGAAGAAAACATTAATTGTAGGAGACCATAACCAAGTGAGACCATGTATCGCAATCTACAATACGCAATCCATTAGTTAACCATTAGCATTTGCTGCTGAATCATATCTTACAGCAGTGCATACTGAATAACATAGGTAGGAGGCATTTAATAACAGTCAACGTGTTCCCCGACCGTAGATAAATGTGTGTAACCATGTAATGTGCAACCACTGCCTTTAAACATCTTCTGATGTGGTGTAAAAACCATTAAAGTTGCCTGCTTTATCCTTGAAGCAGTCAGATCACAGTGTGTATTTTCACTACAGGTATTTGCTGCAGTATGCTAGTTTGCACAGCTTCTTATTATTGGCTGGCTCTGAGTGCGCTGCTGTCAAATGAGTGATTGATTAAGCTTTACTTGGGTCAGTAGTTCAATTCCCATTGAATACGCCCTGAACTGAAGTGCAAAAACCACCACTAGAAAAAATAAATAAAATGTATGTGTTAAATTTATATGTTAATCCTATGACTTCATATTAATTATGGCATGGTGGTAATTGTATCAGACTGTAACAATGATTGTGAGGGTCAGAAAGAGCTGCGGCCAATTTAATGTAGCTTTCAAGTGTGATTAAATACAACTTATACTGTAGTGTGGGAGTTAGGAGACAAAGATTTACCATGGGACTCAAAACACTGCTGACTCACTAGTCCACTTTATTAGAGAGAGCGAGAGTATGTGTGTTTGAGAAGGGGGGATGAGAGAAACAGAGAGAGAGAGGGAGAGAGGAAGAGAGAGACCACAGAGAAGAAATATGCTCTGCAGTTGCTGCCGTCTTTCGCAGACCCAGGATTATACCCTGCAACCATACGCAGACCCTTAAACTGCACCTTTCTTTCCCTCTTGCTCGCAATGCATTGCCCATCCCTCACTGTACTCTACAGCTGTAGCAGTTAGCCTTCGGGATGATGCTTCATAAACTATGGCCAGTAACGGCAAAGATGAAAAGACTCAATATCCATTGATTTCTCTCAATACATTTGCAGTTCTGTAAGGCATAATGAAAGGGGTGCCTTCCACTCACTATACGGCCCAGAAAGTCACTTTCCCCATCTAGTCTTGCAGAGCCAGCCTATACTTGTGTCAAGTCTGCACCCACCTACTTGACAGGAGACATATTTTGATTGACAATGCACGACGACAACCAACTAGGCTATATACAGTATACACACACATACACAACTCATTGAAGAAACTGGATATTAAACTTATACTGAGGAATTAGTTAACTAAACGACAAACGTCTGGCTGTTTGCAGGTCTTGCAATTAAAAGTAAAAGGTGCTTTTATTGTCACATACACATACATGTAGCGAATATCATCCTCTGTATTTAACCCATTCCTCAAGGGGAGCAGTGGGCAGCCGCTGTGCAGCGCCCGGGGACCAACTCCAGATAGAGGCTAGTGTCACTGGTCACATGGCACTGACTGGAGGGTGAACCTAACATGTTTTTAGATAGTGGGGGAAACAGGAGCACCCGGAGAAAACCCATGCAGACACGGGGAGAACATGTACACTCCACACAGAAAGGCCGGGACGACCAGGGTTGGAACCTGGGACCTTCTTGCTGTGATGCCACAGTGCTATCCACTGGGCCCCTTTTGTTTCTAGCAATTATGTGCAGGCTTTGGCTTCTGCTTAAAATAAACGGGAGGACTGAAAATAGTAAGTAAAGCACTGCACTGGCGTCGTGCCGAAATTATGTAGTGTCTTGTGAGTGAAAATTCTGAGAGCCAATTACAATCTACCCCACTTCCTGATAGTGCTGGCATGCTTACAGTTGAATCTATGTATCAGACAGTCAGCAAAGAGCTCAAACTGAGGAGCACTAAAAGCAGACACAGCTCAGCCCTGACTCTCGGCTTGTTCCATTGAAGGGCGCGGCCCTGGTGGGCCTTGCTAGCCTATAGCGCTATGTGGACACTGGCCAGAATCCACAGTCATACAGCAACTAGTGATTGTGGTGCTGATCTAAGCTAATAATCGTAGCGTATCTAAGTATCTTACTGAAGCAAGGACTATTACCGTAGTGCAGCCTAGCTACAGAAATGCTCATGTTTTATTTCTGCTTTTAAAAATATAACTATAAATAAATATAAATAAAAGAATCAGTCTCGGACTAATGACTATTCCATTTAGAAGTGTAGTGAGTTTCACCAGATGTTTATTTATTATTAACAGAATAACTAAATAGTTATTAATGTGATCCTGTGTTCGAGGATGTCTGGTGCTGCTTCTATGTCATCTTTTATAAAACAGTGGTGAAGCATTTCATACTTTGCAGTCTCTCTGCAGCTAGTTGTGAGGTCATCAATGTATGCCAGACAGACAGAATCTGCTTGGTATGAGGTGGCCAGTAATTTTCTGTGCATGTGCATGTGTGTGTGTGTGTGTGTGTGTGTGTGTGTGTGTGTAAACGTTGGACAAGGCGCCCAGTGTATGGGCGGACACTGGGCTCTCTCACTGCTTGCTCTTTTCCCAGAGGGAGTGGAGGGATGGGAATGCGGGTGTGAGCGCAGGGAGGTGACCGACCACAAGACGCACACCGTCTCGCTGAAAGAGCTGAGCAAGACCCCCGTGATGATCACACCTATTTATATGTTAGTTAGAGAGAAGAACACACTTACTCACTCTCACACACACACACACACACACACACACACGTATGCAATATCACTATTATGATTTCCCGCCACCCACATGAAATATTTTGAGTAATCCAAGTGTGCGCGCATGCACACACACACACACACACACACACACATCAAATGAACACCCACACACTGCGCAAAGAAACCGTACCGATTACAACAAATGCTACATGCGTGTAACATATCATCACATGTCGATAAGTCATGAGCAGAACAACAAAAACATGGCCACCAATTTGCACAGTTAAAGGAAGACGCAATCCTCTGTGGCTCACCAGATCCAGAGCATACTCTGCTAGTCAGTATTTACAAACAGATCAGCACTGTGGCAGAGAGCTAAGACAATTATAAAGATGATAGGGATACATACAGTATCAAGAGGAAACCTTTGCTGCCCAACCCGTTTATTTTACAATATAATAACTACTCTGTCTGCTACTCTAAGAGCAAAAGTGTATAGGGCCAAAATTCCCTTTATTTTTTTGCTAGCATTCAATGTATGCTATATCAAGCCACCACCAGTCACAGGTTCAAGTGTTATTGCTGCAAAGCAAATAACACAACGAAAGACAGAATATTCCATATTTATGGAGTACGAAACAGCTGAAAGGCACGCCGTCAGAAACACACACACGCGCATACATACATATTGTGTGTAGTGAAAACAGCTAGTGATGAGTAGAGGAGGAGAGGAGAGGATGCTGGTGGACAACAGGGCCAAAAAGGGCAGGGCTGCCAAAGGACATTGTGCTTGGTGGATGGAATCCATGCTTGTGCATGTGCAAGTGTGCGTATGTGTATGTGTGTGTGTGTGTGTGTGTGTGTGTGTGTGTGTGTGTGTGTATCAGTAATTGCGAGCATGTCTTGCTGATGACAGTCACAGCACCAAAGGCAGGGTCAACAGAGCGAACAGGGACTGACGAGGGCTGGTCATAGACTGTATGGACAAACCCTCCGTGACGTCACAGTGCTGTGCTGGCATTGGCCGTCGACATCTCTGTAGAACCTCACTCCGCCTGTAACGCCCGCCTATCCATTATAATAGGATAATTGTATGGCTAATATATTTTTAATGTATGAGATAAAACATTATTCATCCCCCGTACTATCTATAGACACCAAAGACGTTTTTGAACATGTTTATTTTTTTCTGTCAAGTCTGACATTTTAACATGGGAGTCTATAGGGATTGACTCCCATTTTGCAGCCAGCCTCAAGTGGCCATTCGAGGAACTGCAGATTTCGGCACTTCCACAATATATTCATTTCTCAGCAGCACCGGAGGTTCCCGCTTGGTGCTGGTGGCTTCAGCTAGCCAGCTAACTGCAGGACAGAGCAGCACAGCCTGAGATCAGCTCCACCGGCCAAGGCTGATATCATATATGAAGACTGACGAACTAGACAGGGCCGTGCAGGAACACTGCAGTCTGCATGGTATGTGCACGTGCGCGCACACACACACACACACACACACACACTACACACGCACTGTGCAGCATGTTAAACCATATACAGGCATGCACGCACACATACACACACACACACACACACAGGTTGGTTCTCAAACACAAATACAAGCAAAGGTAGAGACTAATTCCTATCCACTTCAAACTAAAAGAAAGACCCGTATATGCACACAGATACACAAGGCCTAATCAGCATGCCGGACCAGAGCTGCTGTGCAGATACTGATAAGAGCCTCTTTCAGTGCTGCGGCTGCCTTCAACACTTCAATTTAACTCCGCTGGGCAAACAGGGGAAAAAGAGACACTCTGAAGAGAATAAGCTGTCCAAATCACTAAAAAAAAAAAATAATAGCCTGAGCTCCTCATAGCAATTTCCCAGTGAAATTGATGGGAAACACGTTATATTTTGATGAGAAGGCCACCCTGGCCGATGTGGAGGAAGGCAAACTGATCTCCAATGAGTAGCTCAAGGAGCAGAATAGGCTAGAAGTGGTTAGTGGACTCCTCGCCTGTGAGATGGCTACAGTACAGGTTTAAGCATCCCTGAACATGTCTAAGACCTGTCTGCTCCGTAATAATTGGGATTGTACTCAATATGCTGTAGGTCGCTTTGGATTAAAGCATCTGTTGGATTAACGTGTATGTCTCTTGTCTCAGTAAAATTTTTCGCATATTTCAACACTCCTGTCTCATTACAAGCAAGGTCATAAACCAGGCCACTGAAACTGATGCTACTGGTGAGCAGAAAAAGGTGCATTTCATTCAGTACCCTATGGGCTTCAGATCAGGCAAGTGTGAAGGTGACTTTCTGGGAGAGATATAGAATGGAAGGCATTGCTTGTGTCATGTATTCGATGTTAGTTACAAGCAGAACTGGGAATGTATACATTCCTACCAGTTCCTGTTAACAGCGTACACTGAGCACATGTGGTACTATTTCTTGATCCAACTCCAACTACACGACATGGGACTTCTGTACCTGCCCGGTAATATTTGTGCCACATCCTGTTTGCTGAATGAATCAAGTCACGTTTACAAAATCACGAAATAGGAAACCTAAATAGCAAATACACCCACTTGGTATACTAAAAACGGTTCATTGGTCCAGTGCAACACCCACATCACTCCATTAGTTCCACAGCAATCGATGAGCCAACTTAGTGGTGTGTTGGCTCTCATGTGTCAGAGATAGAGAAAAAGGCCCTACACAAAGCAGGGAGCATTTCCTTTGAAGCCACCTCAATAAACCACTTCACCTGCCTCTTTTTCCTTTTCTTTTTATCCCAGCGACAGAAATAACACCACTCCTGGGACACAAATGAATCCCCATTAGGGGGGATTAGATTAGATGTGAGAAATGTGATGACGGAGAGGAAGAGATAAGAAGAAAAGACGTGAAGTTAGTGCGGGAATGAGGGAGCGAGGGTCAGGAAGCGAGTGACAGCGGCAGGCAGCGATGAAGGGAATACAAATAGTCTGGGACAAACAACGGAGAGAGTCAGACTGAGACCATCCAACCACTACAAGGAAAAGGAGAGGGCTCACCGTTGGATAAGGCCTGCTGAAGCTCTGTGTCCGATATCACTCCACTCCTGTCCTTGTCCACCCTGCAGAGGAAAACACAGTTTAGATATTGTCTGCTAACGCACATAACACACACACACCAATATTAATATTGCAAAATACAGTTTCTATTTAACACAATCCACACATATGTCAAATCAATCTCTCTCACACACACACACACACACACACACACACACACACAGCACACACACAATGATGGCAGGCGTCGGCACACGCCGGCTGAAACCTTATCCTACTGATCCCCTGTTTGGGTTTCAACAGTCAATTGAGAATGAATGGAAGTCTATGACCATGACACACAAGGTGGCTTGTTGGCCGTGCACTCCCCTGGGAACAGCCACACAGTGAGTGTGTGTGTGTTTGACAGCAGAGAAAGTTGAGAGCCTCTTGAGCGGTGACTAACTGCGGGTTCAGTGTGCCGTCGTACAGAGGAATCATGTGGCGCGAACTGAGCTCCAATCGATCACCAACAGTGTTTTTAAAGATTAAAAGAAGAAGAAAATAAGACCTCCAGTGCTACGTATATCCAAGATCATGTCTGACTCACAAAGCATTGCCATGTCTACCACAGGCAGCCGCATTACCATAGCAGACCTCGAGGCTATGAAATGTGGCTTAGTCAACCGTCCGGTGACTCATTTGTTCCTTAGCAACTGAAGTTGTCCAACCCGTCTACTCTGTCAATGTACAAACTGTGTATGAATAAATACCATAAGACAAGATGAGAGTAGATGGTTGTGGTGGATGACTGGGAAGTCCTAGCCAGGTGTAACCAGACATAAAACTCACTGTGAATAAGGTATGGCAATGCTCCATTGGGAAGTGGTCATAGTCGTTTCCTCCTACTGGTCGCATACATCTGGCTAATTTTAAAACCAATGCACAGCGTTTATCCAACTTTCCAGCGTTGCTATAACTGTTTTGATTGCCTCTTCTAGCGCTAACACCATTTCGAAACACACTTTACTTCATCATCTGGTCATTTACTCTTTACGTCATCTCACTAACCCACCCTGATTGGTACGCCAGCAGGGTGGCTGTGAAAATGCTAACGCAAACAGGATATCTAGACTATAATCTCAGTGAAAAGAAATTGATCTGAAAGAAATAGTCGGGCGGAGACATGCTAGGGAATCTCGACCCAAAAAAAAATAAAATTAAAATAAAAAACACATGGCTAATGCTGACTTCTGTTGCCTCACATTTAATTTGACCTCTTTCATAATATCCTCTTTCTGTTACCTGCACTGCTTCTCCAGGAGGGAAACCTATCTTCCCGGTCTCCTTGGGGAGTGGAAAGAAAACGCATGTCTCAGCATGCCTCCATAAAGGAACGCTTTGTGACGTTGAAGGTGAACAGTGGGGAGGTTGATGGTATGCAGTAGGGGTACCAAACCTTCACCAAACACTGACGGGTAAACCTCTGTGTACACAGTATACCGTGCACAATCATGTACACTTATCTCTCTGTCACACACAAGCACACAAACTGTATGTGTAAGAGAGAGTATTTTCCATTTCTCTCCTCCTGAATTTCCCCTTGCTTATTTTGCTGTCTCATTCATTCATTCATTCATTCACTCAATCACTCACACTCGTTCGGTGAGGTGTTTACATAAAGCAAGGTGAAAGAAACATTTTAAAAGAGCATTATTAATATTCCTTAACCCCTGCAGGCAGCAGAGGTACCAAATCATCTGGTTGTTTTCTATCTTGTATATTAGCAGGACAATAGGCGCAATGGTCATTTGTGGCAAATATCGCAGTGTTTCAATTTTTCCCTATGAAGCAGTCGGGACACGTTAGTGGAACAATAAAACGCCCTATATTTCCACAGAAATGTTCTGAGGCTAAGTTAGCTCATTCTGGCACCAACACTGGAAAACTTAAAAAACTTAACATAGCAGAGGGCTAGCCTACTTTCCCCCCAAAGTTGTCCAGATTTGGTATATGGTTTTGTCTGACTTCACATAATGTAGGTTTGCTTATGAAGCCTAAGTCTGTGTGATGTCTTTAATTCAAAGACAAAAGCTACAATGAATGACATAAATAGACACTGTGCCTGACTAAGCTTTGTAACACACCCAAACTGGTTCAGGCCTATGTAATATGGTGTTTCCATAGGCTATATTGGTACAGCCAGTTATACATTATTATATTTAGCAACATATCTGTGTAGAGTAGTTGAGATAATACTGTTCTATTGATCTATGGTTTCTGTCTTTCTAAAGCCTGCATGTAGTAGAACATGTATGTCATTACACATTACAAAGATGACTGTACAAAAATGTATACTTTTATCC
The DNA here is from genome assembly GCA_025399935.1 of Amblyopsis rosae. NCBI lineage: Eukaryota > Metazoa > Chordata > Actinopteri > Percopsiformes > Amblyopsidae > Amblyopsis > Amblyopsis rosae. The sequence goes on along the minus strand of JAODTR010000013.1, from coordinate 569,692 downwards.
ATATTATACTAGATATTATACAAACTCTCAAAGTTAAGGACAGTAAATTAACGACAGGACTTTGTGACCTTTGATGTTCAGGTGTCATATCTTACTAATGTAAGTAAGAAGTAGAACAAACAGAAATAATTGGGAATTAGCCTAATAAGACCTATTTCTGTTGTGATTACATGTGACTTACAGTCATGGTCATGGTCAACCAGTCATGGTTGTTTGTCAGGGAAAACCAGGTGGAATAGCAATGTATGACTTAAGGTAAATCACGGTTCAATAAACACACAACACTAGGTCAGAGTCATACGTGTGTGGTTGAAAGGCCTAGAATGCAATAGTGGGCAAGGCAACTTTGATTACGCTGTGAGGACTCATGATCACATGACCAAGGATATCCCAGCAATGGTTGGCCAAATATCCACAGAAGATTGCAGATGGGACACCACAGTACTTGATAGTTATAGGCTACTATAATGTGTAAAAGGGTAGTTATAATTTCCATACAGGAAGATACCATTTAACGGCCTGACAGAGTCTTGTGGGGGATTTGTGCCACCCATAAATAATTTGTTGAGGTGTTTTAAAGCCAAGAACTGCCTGCTGCATCTCAATGTTGTGAGAAAGCAAGGAGAGAGTAGGGTAATAATTCTCTGCAGTATGTAACTCATTGTTTATTATTGGCAGTCGCACAAACAATTTAACTGCTCCACCACCTAGTGGAAATTATACTTTTGACTTTGAATTCGTAATCTAACAAAAACAAAAATGCTTTTTTTAATTATTCATAGAAAATGTGACCCATATATCACAGAGAAAGTGGGCTAGATGGGAAATAAAAAGCTCATTGCCTTTACTGGTTGAAACTGGTCACTGCATTCATTGGCCGTAGTATAAACATACACAGTAACGTGTAATTGTAACGTAATATCTAAAAGCACATACCAAACACAGGAACCAACTACAATTCCGGGAAGCTCCATATACTTAAAGTAAAAAAGAAACCTGTGAACTCACATCAGCATATTTACAATACCATCGTGATATATTCGCGTCGAAATCATAAACTTAAATGAGGAATAACGGGACACAGAAACAAAAACATCAATGTAAAGATTATGTGGAATGGGCTGAGCCCAGAGAGCCTACTGTGTACGCTACTACGACAGCAGTTTCAATGCGGAGTAGTGAGTGTGGTGTAGATCGAAGGCGAATTTAAAAAATTTCACTCACCGTTGGAAGATATTCCAAAGAAAAGCTTGGTCCGGGTGGGCATTGATTTGTGGGGGTGCTCTGTATGGACTGTGATATGCCATTTGAACGGGCTTCTCTGTCAAATGTGTGTAACTAAAACGAGATACTTGCTTCTAATATCTTCAATCTGTCCCTCCCTGACTCAGTTGACATTCTCCACCTCGGCAAAGAGGCGTGGCGTATCATTCACTACTTCCCACAAGAAACGTCATGAGGCTAGTTCAAATCATAGACTGTCAATGTTTGATCAAATAAACTATATTATGTTTTAAAAATATTTGCTTCGTACATTTCTAAAGGAAACGCCAGTGTTAAAGCTTGTTTTGAAAATTACACATTCACGTCTTATTTTGGTATAAAATATAAATAATTCCAACCTTTTCGATTTGGTTATTTAGATTTTAAGATATTAGAAAACGTCACATTTTATAAATATTTTCAACCAGCACTTGATTGGACCTCGCAGTCTACTGGCGGGAATTCTGTGGTTGGATTTATTTTGTACATCATTTTGCCATACATTATTTCTCAATAGGCATACATACGATCACGTTAAATATTTATTCGGTTGTCAATATATCAATTAATCGAATCAGATATCCTAAGAAATCTGATCTAATCTAGTAACCAAAAAATGTTTTACTACCCAAACGTTCTCCGCCGCCACACTGGATGTTTTTCAACAATATGGTGCATATGTTTGCATGTCTACCGTACCTGATAGCGGACTGTTTTCACAAAATATTACTGAATAACAAAACTTTTTTGTTTGTTTGTTGTCTAGGTTGGCAGCCACCAAAGGTATTCGGGTCACCCGCAGAGAATATCTGAAGGTAAACGTGCGACGAACATGGTAAGAAAATAAAAATATTTGCCACCCTTTTTTGAATCATTAACGTACGTTACCGTACACATGAACCATTCATGTCTAGGCTATTTGCTATTGCTAATAAGTAATTTTAACATTTGATTGAATATATTCAGTATTTATCTAATGTCAGTGAGTGGACTTGGCTTTAAATGTTTCTTAAATAGTGAATTAATTTAATGTAACTAATCGAACGATCGAACTGAACGCATACGGTACCGGTATTCGCTCCATTTAATAAATGTGAAGTGTGACAGGCTAACATTTTGTGTTTTTATTTGCAGCGAGGACATCATAGACTATGTGACTGTGCAGGTTCCAGCATCACATCCCAACATGGAAAAACCACGATTCTCTCTTTATCTGTCCTCTCAGCTACAGTATGGAGTGGTCATTGTCTATCACAGGCAATGTGGATTCCTACTTGGTGAGGGGAAAACTGGAAAGAGAAATGGGTGAATGTGGAAAAAGGAGACTCACATTTTTTGACATGCATTGTTTTTAGAAAACAATGACAAAAATGAAAAGAAAAATAATGAAGCTAAACCAAACAAACATGGTGATGGGGGTCACCTTCTCCTTTATAGCATAGGAGATTGATGGGAGGTTGAGGAGATGTCTCTATTAATAGCATTAGCACCCGCTATTCCCTCTAACTTTCTGCAAGGTGAGGTACAAGAGGAAAAATGGGAATAATGTGAGAATACAGTAGCTGTACCGTGTACAGTATGTAATCAATACTGTGTAGAAATAAACATTAGTCAGGAAAAGTGCTGCTAGTCAAGCGAGTGAAAAGGGTCACAGGAGACAAGATATCACATTAATAGCTTGTCTTGTATTGAAGCAGAATGGAGATTATCGGTGACAGTGTAAAAATGTCAATAAACATTTAATTATGGTCCATGATAAAAAGACACGCCCTGTCAAACCCCAATCTATTGAGTTTCAGTGTCAGCAGTCTGAATTTAGAGCGCCTCTACAGTAACATGTAGACATTAGGGGAAAGCATAGGAGAGCGTTTGTGTATGCGGCGCTCTAGCTCAGCGGACAAACCATCCCTGGCAGAGATACAAGACATGAAAATTATCCTGGAAATATCTTAGCGGAGGCAAAGCAAGCAGAATGAATAATGAAATACTGAGTGCCGCTGCAGTCCCATTTGTGTCTGTCCTGTGAACCAGGCTATACACCGTCACACACCCTGAGCAGGTGGGTGACTCACCCCTGCTCTTGAATCCAATTTGGTGCAAATATGCAATTGATTCACCCACTGAAACCCACATAAACCTCATTTTGATACTGACATAACTCACTGGGACATTTGTCATGGTCACATAGTGAAACACAATGATATTATATGGATGAAAAATCTGTTAATAAAAATGGCATCTTGATTCAATTCAGAAATTATAATTAATCTATTAGGGAGATTAAGGGAATGTAATAGAATGTAATATATATAGACACAACAATAGGCCTATCACGACAACAATTTTTGCTGTATGGCGGTATATTGTCGTAGAAATAATTGTGATAAACGATATTGTCAGAATCATGTAAACAATGTTGTTCTGCTGTTGTCATTGGTTAAACCAATTTAATTGCTTGGTTTAATTGTTTATTAAAAATAAATCATTTTCACATTTATTCTTTCAATAAGGCTCCAAGCAGCAAAGTTGTGGGTTCAAACCCTGGTGTTGACCTGCCTGTAAGCATCCTTGAGCAAGATGCCTAACCCCCTACCCCCCCAACTGCTCCCGGGGGTTGGTCGCACCTTGCATGGCAGCAGTCACCATCGGTGTATGAATGTGTGTGTAAATGTGAAGCAAAATACTGTAAAGTGCTTTGGATACAGCAGTCCATTTACCATATGGCTGTTGTATGAAATGGCCATGGGCCTTGGCCTATACAGCATTTCTTCTGCATTCTAGTGATACCTTGATGTGGGGTTTTTTGTAAACCCTACTTACTCTTTCCAGAGGAGATTCAACAGACCATCGAGCGCCTGCTGCGGGCAAACAGATACAAGCTAATTAACGTGGCTGAGCCCGACAGGTCTCGCACGCACAGACACAATGTACACATTATCCCATACAGTCTGCATTGCTTGTGTGTGAGCCACAAGCATTAGGTTGGCCTTCTACAGTAAGATCCCAATGAAGTGTGGCGGCGTTAGCAAAACATCTTAAAATTCTCATCCCAACTGATGACCTGCTAGGTTGGCCTTGGATGTGCCTGACAACCTGTGTCTAATGGAAGAAGGTGAGGGCGCTCAGGACCCATTCTTTGGTGTCATGAAACCGGACCAGCTGCCTAGTCCCTATAAAATACACCAGGTATAACCACTCACTGTCATCTACTGTATATATATATACCAATTTTACCGTTGGTTATAATAGTCTTTTTTTAATTGATTGTATTTGTAGATTACAATGCAGGAAGAGGCTTCACAGTGCTCCCCGGTGTCTGATTCACACACCACCCCCAACCAGATCGGTATGTAAATCTTATGTGTAATTATAGTGTAATTTGGATTCTCTATTATTTTATTTATTTATTTTTTAGAATAAGAAAAAAAAAAACATTGTTTCTATACTATCCACAATCTGACTTTTTGTTTGTGTTCATTCAGTGCACATCATTTAAGTCCTGCAAGGCTCCTGTCATTCCAGCGCAACAAACATCTGTGCTCCCAATGTTTGACACTAGGTTTCATTTCCCCTCGGGCTGCCATCACCCTGAAAGAGAGGGAGCTGATTGTCACCAACCCTGTTGAGGTAAACCTAGTCTCACAGAGCCAGCCTTTATTTGCGTAAAGTCTGGGACACAGCGCTGGCTAACTGCATCAAGATCTGCATACTTGACATAAGAGGTATTTTGATTGACATGGACGACGACTATTTATACTACTATAAACTTGTTCTGAGGAATTAGTTGGTAAACTAAATGACAAAAGTCTGTCTTTTTCGCATGTATTGTTAATCTGTTAAATACATATGTCATGGTTACTGCTAAAAATAAAGATATACCAGAAATTACATACAGACAAGTGACAATGCTGTGAAATCTACTACTTCACTTCTTAAAAGTGTTGTCGATCTTACAGGTGTATAAGTATCAGGCATTCAAAACGAGTTGCTTATGTGACGTAGTGTTAATGGACTGAAGAGGCTTACTAAGGTAAACAACGTCAGACAGGAATAATAATAAAATTTTTGAAAATAAATACATGCAAAAGCTGTATTTTAAAATCTAACCCTAATAAAAGAATTTATGTATAAAGTTTAAATGTAGTTTTATCATATTATACAATATAATATTAGTGTTGTGTTTCTATAAGGTAAACTAATTATATTGTATTTTTTAATCAAATTCATTTTAAACCATATTCTTTGTAATTTTTATATATATTTGACTTTATGGAAGCCTTAAGCCTTTTTTAAAGCCATTGCCGTTAATTAAAGATTGGCAACCACTGACATGGTAGACTTTCCTCCTTTACATTGAAAGATCCTGCCTAAACTTCCTAATCAACAGATGAAATACATTTGCATTTGTACACATATTTCTCAGTGCATTATGATGGTATATTTTCACTCAGGCCATGAGGCTTCTGAGCTGTTATTATACAGTAATTATGTAACATGACAGTAACTTCTGTTGCACTTCTTCTCCCCTTCTCTGACAGTGTTTTGAGGGGACCGACCTGCCTGAAGCTACAGCTAATGACATTGACTTCCTGATGAACCAACAAGACCATTTATACTGGGGTTTGTCTTCATATCGCTCTCCATCTGCTGTCTGTGCATATTCAAATCTGTTTAGGTGGTTTGTATAAGTGTGTGTGTGTGTGTGTGTGCATGCGTGCATGTGTGCGCGTGTATGTGTGAGACAGATGAGGGTGAACGCGAGGTGGAGAGGCAGCTAGACAAGGAGCAGACAAGGGAGCGAGACGGCGCGATGACCTCCGTTGACCAGTAGGTGGAGAAACACTCGATTCCACTCCGAGGCACTAAGTTCTTAGTATACTGTGCCTGTCCTACAGAAACATTAAACCGCATTGTGTCACCGTGACTCAAGGAATTCAGAATCCATTGTCAAGAGCGATCGGCCAAACGTTTGAAAGCTCTTGAGATCTGGAAGGGAAAGATGAGAGGACGATGAGTTGATCTTGCCAGCCCTGCTCCTAACACGAGTCATTTGTATGTGCGCGCGTGCGCACGCCAGGCTGAAAGCGAGTGCGCTGGGGACAGAGCGGGAGACAGTCTGGATGCTGGACGACACAACGGGTCAGCCCGTGGAGGTTCCCCTAGCAACTGTCTCCGTGGAGATGACCCCCCCACCAGCGGTTGCCATGCCCGCTCCACCTCCAGGCACAGGGAGCGAGAGTGAGCGTGCGCCAGAGAACCCCACCGGAGAGGTACCGCATTTAAATTCAGGCGCGTAGCCCAGCGTGTCTCTGGGCTACGCAACAACATTCAGTGTGCGGCATGCTTATTTAAAGGTATAGTCAGCAATTATAAGATAGTATACGGATTTTTGTCAAATTCACCAAATATATCCTTGCGGCTCACTATCTTGCTCTTCTGTAACAAAGTGTGTGCAGGCAACACGCAAGCAAAACAATATCTCAGCATTCGCAATGCGTTTCTAATGTTTGGGGCGATCCTTCTGAGGGAGAACCTTGAGTTTGAAGTTAGCAAGCGTGGTGGAGATTCATTTACTGTACCCTTTAAAAGGACGCAGGCCCATGGGCCTGTGTCCTGTAGGTACCAGCACTGAGTGACCTTACTTGGTGGTGCAGTGAGATACTGTTACAATTAGGTAATCATTTAACAGACGCTTTTGTCCAAATCAAATCAATCTTTATTGGTATAGCAACTTTTTGCAATACAAGGTGCTTAACAGTACAACAAAACAATACAATTATGAAAAATAAAACCATACATTCAAGATACAATGGTATAGCTGTGATATAAATGATTATAAATGTACATGTGAGCGACTAAACAATGAAATTACAAGGAGCAGGTACGGGGTTAGGCATCTTGCTCCAAGATACAGGTAGGTCAACTCCTGGTCATGGTGCTCCACCCCATGACCTTTTGGCTGGGAGTCCAACACCCGGACCACTACTAGACTATCCTACTGTTCTGCTCTGTAGACATTGTACTAGTGTTGTAGTGTTACTAACGCGGCCACACTGTGTCTCTCCCTCTCTCTCTCTCTCTCTCTCTCTCTCTCTCTCTCTCTCTCTCTCTCTCTCTCCATCTGGTGAATGGGAATCCAAAGAGGAGACGTCCAGGGCAACGGAGACGCCAGCTGGTCTTTGCCGACCCCAAGGTCCAGATATCTGATGAGGTCATGAAAGATCAGATTGAAGACCCCCTGATTGAGACCCTTCCTCTGGTATAATAAGAATACACATACACTTTTCTCAGTATGTAGTTTGCCTGAAAGGATACTATATAACAAATATGTGTATTGTGGATTTTAGGTAAGAGATTGTGATGAAGTACATGCAGGCCTTAAGCTTTTATGCGGGTGTCCCAACACATTTGATCTACTCCTTGTTTTGCATATTTCAGCAGCTGAGAGGTTTGCGGAGACCAATCGATTGGTTCACTCATTGACTCCTTGTAATTTAATTTGCCAGATCAAGGTCCCCGTTCAGTGTATTGGTTAATTAAACGCCTACTCCAGCTCCTCTTTTCCCTTTGTAAGCCCAGTGGCACAGTGGTGATTTATAGTTCCATTCTTTCTTTCTCTCTTTCTTTCTTTCTCTCTTTCTTTATTTATTTCTTTCTTTCTTTCCTTTATCATGCATTGAATCCTACTGTATATATTTTTAGCTCTGGTAGTTACCAGCTACGCTCCTCCAAGTGGTTGCTTTTTAATGTACCCCGGCTTTGACAGTTTTGGTGGGAAAACTGCCTTTTCTTACTATGCACCATGGGCATGGAATAGTTTGCCAAAAGATCTGAAGTTAAACACATTTATATCCATTGATGAATGTAAAGGCATCATAAAGAATGTGGTGAAAGAGGTATTGAGGTATATAAAGTGATTGTTTTTCTTGAGAGGCCACTGTGTTTGATTAGTTGTTCTTGTGTTTTATTGTAGATTTGATATATATATATATATACAGTATATCATGTTGTATATGTATTGTAATATGTTATGTTTCTGTACGACTGCCACTCTTGTAAAAGAGATTTCTGATCTCATTGACACTTCCTAAAGTCTAAAATAAAAGGTAAAATAAAAATGTTCCTAATATAATTCCCAGCTGTCATTATTCTCAGAGTGCTGTGCTGCTGGACCTGACCTCCATCACAAGGGCTTTCAACGCTGCTCAGCTCCTCGTTGTGCCCTCTAGCTGTCAGTATCCATTACTACATTTCACTCTTGCCTTTCTAAATATTAACATCATTATGAAAATGACTTCTGAAAGCTTGGTTGTGGTTAGAAGCTTGTACTAGGAGAAAGTATAAAGCCGCTTCGCTTTTTTCCACTCAATCGTTTTGATAAACGGTTCTGGCACTGAACATGGAAGCCATCCTTGTCTCTCTCCTTTGACCCCGCCACAACAGCCCTCATCCACCCCGACCTCTCATCGCTATGGAAACAATGTGCGCACCTCACCGCCCTCCCACGTTCGGGGAACAAGCGCGGACATGAGGAAGTCTTCTGGCGGGAGGACGAGAGGGAGGATGAGGACCTTACAGACAGAAGGGAGGAAACGAAGGAGAGAAAGAGAAGGGTCTCCAGCATGAGAGAGGTGCACTGTGTGTGTGTGTGTGTGTGTGTGTGTGTGTGAACGACAAATAAAAGGTGCATACACAAACTGTATTTTGTTGTAATGTAGTCACATATTTTAGACCTTACTTTGTACCTATTTTTAATTGTTGGTTGTTTTCTCAACAAACGTTTTTGTATTTAACAATTTGGTAACGCAATTTTAATTAGTGCCTCCATAGGGTCAAATGCAATCAGGCCAGGGTCAGAAAAAAAATCCTACTGCAGGGGATTTGTAGCCTCGCGAGACCATCCTGATCTCGCCGGCTTCAGTTCAATTTCGCCGTGAGAATCAGTCTGGAATGCCTTGGAATCATTTTGAACGTGTTCAAGTAGCAACTGAACTTTCCAATCAGCGTCGTGTTTATAGCTGTACGAGTGTGGTTTAAGTGTGCCGACCATGGTGCCGACAGCGAAAACGACCAGATTATTCATCATATCAACTGCCAAGTACTTTTTTGAAAGTACAGCTATTCACAAACCGTTTCAATGTACGGTTCCCCAGATGGACTTGTGACAACAATGATGTGTTGTTGGGTCACTAAGTCATACAAATATTGCATCAAGCAGGATAGAATTCTAATACATACTTAAAGGTTTATTTAGGTAGAGAGCTTGCAGCAGACAGCCAAACGAGGCACTGTTATTGACGTCAGCTGTGTCTTATTTATATCATCACTAGGGTCAGGGACAGGTAGGAAGGCAAATTAGCCCCGTTGGTACTGTCAGCCACCTGCAGGGATTGGAAAAAGAGCTGCTCCTCGTCAGAAAACTGCTCCCTACACACAGCCTGACTCACTGATTCACTCTGTCCACCTTTTCAAAACTGTGGCCCAGAGGAAGGTTCCGGGTTCGAATCCTGGTCGTCCCGGCCTTTCTGTGTGGAGTGTGCATGTTCTCCCCGTGTCTGCGTGGGTTTCCTCCGGGTGCTCCGGTTTCCCCCACTATCTGAAAACATGTTAGGTTCACCCTCCAGTCAGGGTCATGTGACCAGTGACACTAGCCTCTATCTGGAGTTGGTCCCCGGGCGCTGCACAGTGGCTGCCCACCGCTCCCTTGAGGGATGGGTTAAATACAGAGGATGAATTTCACTACGTGTGTGCATGTGACAATAAAAGCACCTTTACCTTTACCTTCTCAGATCCCCAGGGACATGTCGAACTCAGGACTGAATCCCACAGAAGCCTCATGTAGGATTATTTTCTTTAAACTCACTGTAGAAGTTGTGTGTAATTATGCGTAAATTTGTCCTTAAGGGGGCAGGGTGAACAAAATGCATATGTGCGTGCGTTCGTGCATTGTCATGTCAAATTTGGGAGTGCATGGTTACTGAACACAAAGGTCTTTACAAGCAGTATACTGTATTATATACATATAATATATATATATATTTAATACAGTAAACTGTATTATATATCTTAACCAAATGCTTTATAAAGATCTATATATTTGCCTATGTACAATGAAAGGTGGTCTGAAATTAAATGTATTATTATTAGTAGTAGAAGTAGTAGTAGTATGATTGTATGCACTACATATTAAATTACCCAGGCCAAAAGGAGAGTGAATGGATTGAAATAGTGCACTGATATTACTGTAGCTCTTATATTTATTCATACAGGATTGTTTTAGTATTTACTCCATATTGTATATGATGGGGTATTTTGAGTGTTTTGTTTCATTTTAAGTTTGCAACTTAGTGCTTTACATTTAGTTCTACTCTGTGTGTGTATGTGCGTGCGTGTATGTGTGTGTGTGTGTGTGCGTGTCAACAGCTGTGTCAGATGTGGTCCTGGATCTTTCCAAAGAAGATCGATCCCACAGTGACTTGATCACTCCTGATGACAAATGGTAGGTGGCAGACAGACAGACAGACCTACAGACAGACAGGTGGGTCTGGACATACAGGTACGTATGCTGCAGAGAGACTGCGTGCGTGTATGTGTGTGTTTGTGTGTGTGTGTGCGTGTGCGTTCGTGTGTGCTTGTATGTGCGTGTGCTTGCTTTTATGTGTGTATGTGCGTGTGCTTGCTTTTGTGTGCGTGTGTGTATGTGAGTGCATGTTCTCTGCTTACTGTCACCATGGTTGCAGGTCTCCCCCAGATATGGTCCAGGTCCCCCTGATGCCCATAATGGAGGAGCATGTTAATCTGCCTGAGACTGAGCCAGAAGCAGGGGGGGGCAGCATGCTCCGGTATCACACAGTAGACGCACACACACGCATACACGCACACATGCACATGCACGCACACACACACGCACACAAGTACATGCACACACACACGCATGCAAACACGCACACATACACATGCAAGCACACACACACGCACACAAACATACAAGTATGCAAACACGCACACACACGCGAGCCCGTGCACACACACGTATACAAACATGCACACATGCACGCACATACATGCACACATGCTCGCCCAGCACACACACACATGCGTATGCAAACACGCACACATGCACGCACGCCCGCACACGCGCACAATTACGCACACTTGCAAACATGCACACAGAGTGAGTTTTGTTTCCTTGTTACCTTAATATTCTGGGTATAAAAATAGGGCTGGTCTGGTCATTGTATTTGAAGCTATACTCAACTGTATACTTTAAAAAACATTAGGAAAAATGTCATAATATATTTGAGCAATTCCAAGCCCTAGATATTAAGCATTGCGCTTCAAATGTCCTAGGTTGACCTACATCAAAACATGTTTCTCTGCCTTTGAATCCACATTCTTCAGAAGGCCTATGGAGTAAAAGAGAAGACAGATGTCTGCCTTTTATTCCATGCATTGACCACTTTATCCCTCACCTTCTTCTTCAGACTGGTTGCATCTTACCTCCAGGAGTTTGGTGAAGTAACCTTTGACACTCTGCTGCCCCCGAAGGCAGACCGCACCATGGCAGCCCACAATCTTTACACACTGCTAGGTACACGTTCTTTTTAAGGAAATTGTTTCTTTACAAGGAAATTGTTTCCGTAAACAAAAATGGAAGTGAACATAGGTGCAAGGCTAAATCCCCCCTACTGAGAGAGAATTGCCAAGGCACCATCTGCCACGGTGCCATGCAAAATTATTTGGATGATTTATTTTGTTTCATGCATCATCGCATTTTTTATTTATTTTATTTATATTTTTATATTACAGTATAGCTAGTGAGAATGTGTAGTGGCTTTCAGCTTACATAGGTCATCTGTAAGAAAAAAACTAAAGCAGTGGACCTACATACAATAATATAACTAATAATAATAATAACAATAATATAACTGGCTTTCTCATCTTCTTGGTAGCAATTGTCTTTCGTGCCATTATTACCTAGATATGAGATACCAAGTGGTGTATTGTAATGTGTGCGTGTGCATGTGTCCTACAGAACTGGTGTCTTCCAGAGTTCTGCGGGCTCAACAGACTAAACCCTATGATGTCATTACTGTTATCCCTGGACTGTTCAGCTACACTTCTTGAACACACACACACGCACGCCTAAATCATTACTTAAACTGTTTAGATTAGAAGGAGGACTACACGTATCAGGACACACTTTCGTACATGTGTGTTACTATCCACCTTGCATATAACACTAGGGAATATGCCTTCGTTAGTTCTCAACTGTTCAGTATTCATGCTTACAGTACAAACGTGTTCATGTTTATTCACAAGACCTAAAACAGTTGAAGTTCACTTCAATGTTTTACCCCTTTTAAGATTTATATAAGGGTGCTTAATTAGTCTGTTCTTACATGAGGACAATGCATTTCAGTTCATGAAATCACTCACATTTACATATTCACTTTTACATTTAATAGGCAGCAACAACGGGTTTTATATATATTTTATATTTATGTATGTATAAAATCCGCACATTCCATGATTATTGATAATGTTTTAAATGTTTTAAATTTTAAAATATTTTACCATTTAAAAAATGAAATGTTTACATATACAATGTATTTTATACTGTTGTTAATTAATTGTTCATGGGGAGAATTTTCTACTATCCTGTTAATGTTAAATTATTGAAGCTGTTTTAATGTGGGGATAATTTTTGACTGTCTAATGCTATTTTAATGAATGTACTGATGTATAATGAAATACAGTACATTTTAACATGTTTAAATGTAGTTTTCTTTTTTAAGATATAGTTAATACACAATTTCATTTTAGTAAATAAATCCCAATAGTATTAGTAGTTAGTATCTTTGTAGATGTTTAGTTATGTCATGATGTCTAGTTTTAGATAGTCTAAGGTTCTTAAAACCTATTTTAGGTCTCCACACCCAAAACAAAGATCATTATTTTAGTTTCTTCAATTAATATTGGGGACAGTGATGTCGATTGAATTCATCAATCACGGTGAATCAGTTAAATCCTTAAATGAAATAAAAAGGTAAACTCGATTTGATCGAAGTGCTGAATTAATGCAGATTTGAGAGATTCCATAACTCGTTTTGGGTCGATTTTGGCAATACTCGTTACAAGACACTAGATGGCAGCATGTTGGCAATTAAACCCAGCAGTCAATTCAAAGAATTTCCAGCGTGAGTTCTGTTCGTACTTTATGACCTCATCAGTGAAACCGGACTAGTACCCAACTGCAATTAATCATTGGTTTTAAATTACATGACATGGCCTTCACACTTACACCAGCTTCAAAGGCTACTCAGACTGCAGACATCCCCATGACATCATTGTGCATGTCTGTCTGATCTCATGCTTCAGAGATTCTCAACAATGAAACTGTTTGCTAGCCTAATGTAGGCTTATGTAGGCTGTTTTACAGCAAAGGTCAACTGATTAACAAACAAAAAAAGCCTATTCAGACAATCATATTTAAATGTAATTTCTCAGATACATTTACATTTACATTCACGACATTTGGCAGACGCTTTTATCCAAAGCGACTTACATGTAGTACATTTGTCAGTAGTTGGACAGGTCGTATACCAGAAATTATAAGCAAACAATATTTTAAATAGAACAAATGCAGCATAATGTCATTATACCTATTACCACATAGTCAAACAAAGTGCAATAGTTAATGGCCTAGCTAATAAAGTGCAATAGGTAATGGCCTAGCTAATAAAGTGCAATATATATTTTTTTTTCTTTTTTTTTTTCTTTTAAGTAGTGAGATAAGAGCATGAGAAGTGAGTGCAGGACTTCATTAGGAGTGTTAAGAAGTGGCGAGGTAGCTTGTCAAGGTACCAAGGTGGATACATGTCACGTGGTAGTCCTATTTACACCAGTATAATTTAGATAGTGTTCAGGTATTATGGAAAAATGTTGCATTGAACAATTTGGATGGTGCAGTCACACATACAGCACTGACACTGAGATCTCACGTGTAGCATAATGTGAGAATGAAATTAGCGTTTACTCGGATCATTGCTGTGAGCAGGGTTTCTTTAACAACAAGTGAGATGCCGGTGTAGACCTATGTTGTGCTATCGCTGGAGAAGTTATGGCCACTAAAAACAGCATCCTATACCTGGCAATGTTTACTTCAAGGCACCAAAACAAAATGGCTAGGCAGAGCCAGCCATCAACATTATCCAATATGTAACAATATGTCCTTCCATAACTAAATGGGATACATCATCTACCCACAATGGTGGTGATGTAAGCTTAATATCTAAGTGCCAGTATGTGTTATGGCCGCGATGGGAATGTGGCATGCCATGCCCAGAATCTCTGTTGGTCTGGTGCTGTACATAAGAGTACACACTACTAAGTGTGTGTGTGTGTGTGTGTGTGTGTGTGTGTGTGTGTGTGTGTGTGTGTGTGTGTGCAGAGGGGGGACATTTTTCAAAAGATGAAAATATATCAGTGTGCTGCAAATTACCAATATGTCACCTACACTGTCAAAGAAGACAGTGGAAGACAAATTATACTGAATAACGAGAGATGTGTTGCATTAGATGCAGCAATGAATGTTCAATTACCTAAAGCGATAAATCTGTCTGATGTAGACAATGAGTACGATGATGTCATTTGACCTCTTGACCTCTTGCTATGTCAAGTCTCTTTCCACATTCAATTCATAACTAAAAAATATTATTAAGCAGATGTTTTTTTTTTTTTTTGTCAAATTCTGTAGGCCTATTTAAGTGCTAGTAGGGGTCAGACATCAGACTCAAGGATGATCATGGATTCAGATTCAACAGATTCAGCTGCGAGTCAAACACCATCCTGCCAACGTAAAAAAAATAAAAATAATAATATTTAATTTTAGAAAGCATTTAATCTCATAATTACCCATTAAAATGTGTAACTTATTGTTCCCCATAAAATCCAAATATGACCCCGGATGCACACAAACAACTTAAAAACTAAAAACAACAAACCCAAAATGATCTATCCGTCCCCCCTTTTGACAGTTTAATAAGCCTAACACGTGTGTGGCACATTACACACATACAGTACACATTACCTCCTTATATATGCCCGAGGGGCAGAGCATGGCTCCATCTGCAGTCAAACACCCTTTAGAGCAGACAAGCGACAGACAAACCAGTTTCTCCCCCACCAAGACGACATCTGGTCAAAACAGAAAGACATAAGGACCAACAGAAAAAACCTTCTAAGGAGTATAATCAGTCAAAATGGCCGGTGACGAGACAAACAAATTGGAGGAGACCGACAACAAGGTTGAGAGCCACGGGAACCAAGAGTCCCCCACGTCGGAGGAGAGGTGCATGCGTGCGGAGCTGCAGTGGGAGATCCCCATGTCAGTTCCCCTGCCCATTGAGGTCCAGCTAGATGCTGCCCACCAGCCCTTCCCATTCCTGGACACAACGCTGGCCGACCTGGGTATCCAAGAGTGAGTCTGCTCTGTTCATACAGTCTGTGTGTTGTTGAGCTAATAGTCTTCTCTGTTGTCTGTGTGTTGTTAAGCTACAGTAATAGTCTGTTCTGTTCATACTGTGTGTGTTGTTGAGCTAATGGTCTTCTCTGTTAAATGCAAAAAGTCAAACCTGGTGCCTTTGTCTTCAATCGTTTAAAAACCATATTGTGCTCAGCATAACATAAAGCCTAGTGATAAGACCATATCAATTTGACCTACAATTTTACTAGATACATTTACTCCTAAGAGGAAATATGTCCGTGCTGCAGTTATATGCTATATATATATATATATGCTGCAGTTATAACATTTGTAAATAGTTATTTACCTGAGATGTTGTTTGGTTTGTAGTGTAGTTACTAGTCCCTATGTGGTAAATGACTACTGTGTTTGCCATGTGTGTCTAGGTCAGAGGTCAAGGAGCGCGTGCTGTGGGTAGACACTAAGAAGACCCAGGTGAAAAACAAGACAGGCAAGCTGAAGGAGAAGGAGACCACCCTCCTAGAGGTGTGTATCCATTCACTTGCCTTCAATGGTGCCAGGCACAAGGCTTGAATGGAGACAGTAACTGCGAAGGCTGGCTGGTTAGAATCACTGGGGAACAGATATGGATGGGCGGGCAGTGTGTATATGAAGTGTGTGTATGGAATAAATAGAGCAATAAATGACTGCATAACGAATGTCTCCTTTAGGTACGAGTGAAAGCCCAGAAGCCCGGTGACAAACAGTTTCAGGAGGTTCTGTACAGCACAGAGGCCCACACCGATCGCTCCTACTGTCGCACCGGAGTGGACATAGTGCCCTGGAAGCACAGGCACACAGGTCGGGCAGGTTGGACCACCACGGGATATGAAAGATGCATAACATTAAGGCCAGATAGTATTTCCATACACTAGATATCAACGCTGTTCCTGGAGATCCATGCATGTTTTAAAATCTAAAACAATGCTTTCCCTGCTCCAACACACCTGATTAAAATGAATGGGTGATTATCAGTCTTTTTCAGAGATTGATAATAACCCATTCACTTGAATCAGGTGTATTGGAGCAGTGGAACACCAGTGACTTGAGAATCACTGCACTAGTATATACCAAGCGGTACAATATTGAGTCCTGACTGTTATATACCAAAACATGCCATAAATACCATCCACTCTGGCTGACTGCAGTGACCTCACGTTGAACAGGCACAATGTGGGTTATTTCATTCATCACAGTGACGTGTCTAACTAACTGGCAGCAACTAACATTCACACTGGTGTTTGTGTTTAGGTAATAGCAGTGTTTCTGAATAACGCAGCCCACGGACATGAAGCCAATAAACATAACCCTGTGCTACAGGTATGTGATCAAAACACTTGACTATGTTGCAGGGGAGAACGGTCTGGCACCGGTGGACATGATGGTGGCACTGGAGACAGAGCCACCTCAGAGTAAAGGCACAAGGGAACAACGGGAGATCTGAGGTCTGCAAAGGAAAACAATGTACCTCAGCGAGACGTCTCCGAGCTGATAGCAACCCATATTGAAATGGAAATGTTCAAATGTGTTATCAGCAGAGGGAGACAAATGCTTGGCATAATTATGTGGTTAAAGTGTCCCGTTTTTGTGCCCCAGTAAAATATTGTAATATATGTAAAAATGTCTCATGCCCGTTTAATGTGCACTGTAGGAAATGCAAATAATGGCTTGGCACAAATGCTGATATTGTTTGAGCAAAGTAATTTACACAAAATGGTGTGCATGCTGTTCTATTCTATTATTCAGTGCCAGGTATGCCAATGTGTGTGGAGTCATTTAATCCATCAGAACATTGAAATAGAACGGAACTATAATAAAGTGCTGCTTTTTGGAGCAACTGAGTGGGACCCATTTATTTAGCCATTTACAGTCACTGCTGGATTCCTGCCAATGGTTCACATGGGTGCACAGAAAAACACCCTTATTAACCATCATAGTAAGTCTTCCTGAATAGGCCATGGTTTAAATAGTGTTACTTCTCATTGAGAGAGATGAGAGGGACAAAATGGACAGTGATGACAGAGGAAAACGTATCCATTATGAGAGATCGTATTTATTGCTTCTCACTCAAACAGCAAAGCCAGAGATTTGTCAAGATGAACAGTGGTAAAAAGGGGGCAGCAATGAATAGTCAAACGCAGCCTATGACAACTAGGTAAACGGAGGGAATGAAACATAACATTATTCACACACATTAAGAAGGGGGGGTGGAAAGAAAAAAAAAAAAAGACACTCAACAGTATGTAACTTAATAATAGAACTGCATGGGCATTAGACAATAAATTAAATGAACAGCTGTAATTCAAGTAACTAGAATGTAATAGCAACATGTTAGAAGTGCAGGAACCTTGCACTATGCGGGGTAACAATCTTCAACTACTGTCCCATTTCCCCCCCCCATCTAAAGTACAGTATAAAAATTCATCGTTTCTCGGCTGGCTTTACGAGCGGGAGGGAGGTCGCGCGGTGCCGCGGACTACGAGGCGGTGACCACCGCGCTCAGCTTGGCCTGGTGCTCCGCAGGAAGCGATGTCACGGCGGCCTGAAACTCAGCTGCGTGTCGCTGAGCCAGCTCACGAACAAGCATGGCTAAGGTGGTCTGGGTATCTAGATGGGAGACAGAGGAAGGACAGTGGGTCTAAGAACACGATGCGCCCTGCATCAAAACCCCTCGACGAAGACGCACAGAAAAAAAAAGGACATTTTGGATTCCATTATATTTAACCAGGAAATATGGCCAAGAAGTTGCTTAAAAAGTATAAAACATAAAATGAACCGTAGATACACATACAATTATACATACATGCATGCATAAAAGACTAATTCATTTTTACAAAAGAATTATGAATTTGAACAGCTGAAATCTAAAAAACCCACACAGCAAACAGAAGTTCCTCGCTGTGCTGTGTGAAAGGGAACCAGGCCCAGTCTAACGGTGCCCCCAGAGGCATGTCGCTCACCTGCATCAAGCTCCTTGGTGCCCAGGACTTGGCTGGACGCAGCAATGATGGGCTTCATCTGGCTTACGATCTGAATGACGGAACGCACCAATCACAAATAATAACACCGTGCTGAGAGGTCAAGCGCCACAGCCACTATTAACATCTATCTAGGCATTAATTAGAGCTGCGGTCTGGTACATGGGTTATGTGTAGAGGTCCTGTTTGTAGCCAGACCTTTCTGACTACAGTGGGAAGTCAATGCCAGTCAAACGGGACCAGTGTTGACGTATAACTGTAGTGTACAGTACTAACTACTGTATAACTACTTTAAACACTGTACACTACTGTATAACTACTGTAAACACTGTACACTACTGTAAACACTGTACCAGGGTGGGGCTGAGAGAGTAGAGCATGGCCAAACAGCTGTACACAGTCTTGTTCTCCTCTAGGTCCTCTTTCAGAGGGATGTGGGCTACCAGTGCAGGAATCACCTAGCGGAGAGAGAGGGATCAGAACTAGAGAACTACCTCCCCCCATGGTGTTAGCACCACTATGATATTCACTACTATATACAGTGACTTAATATTTCTCAACTATTTATGAGCTAGAAAGAAAACAATATTGACAGTAACCCTCCTCACAATGGCCAATCACCAAGTGTTACCTGAAAGAAGTAACTGTAATTTAAAGTTATTGATTAATGGCGTAAATCAAATTCAAAGCGCAACAAGACAGATAATGGGTCAAGCGGAAACCAATAAATTCAACACGGAAGTGGCAGAATCTGCAGTGAACTGAATCGGGGGGTGAGTTTTTATATAACTCTATATATAAAATACAGTATATAAAGCTGTGCATTAATCCCATTATTATGGATAGTCAAGAGTTACAGGCGGAACCAGGTGCTGCAAAGACACCACAAACCCGTTCTTCTTCAAGAACACCTATGGGTGACACCACGGAGGGTTTCTCCATTTAGTCCTACAGTCTATTGTACAGATAGGCTTGCTGTGATCTGCACCTGCTCCAGTGGGACAGCTGCCACATTAGCCACAATCATCCTGCAGAGGGCGCCACACAGGTTGTCGATCACCCTGCGGTCTGTCTCCTTGGACAGCAGGTTGGAGAACAGAGACAGCATCACGGGGTAATCTCTATGGAAACACACGTCGCTAAGGAACAAACGGCTGAGACAGACATGCACTTATATGAAAAACTAGGTGGATGTAAACGCATCAGCTGTCAATCATTATATCCACATTTGCATTTCAGTCAGGACCACTATAGTCAAAATAAGTATTTTATTTGCATTTGTATTCATATTTGGAGGTATGGCTCTGTTCCAGGAGCTCCCTGCCCTTCCATGAGCATACAAGGAAAGCCCTTTCCGTGCACATGCATGGAAAGCCCTTTCCATGCTCGTACATGGAAAGCAAAAAAGCTAGCAGAGGAATTGCTAAGAATGGGCGTAGGCTAAGATTAAATAAGCGCCCTGACTAGATTGGCCATGTCATATGCTTTGCTGTGATCAGCTGAGCATTGAGCTGATTGTGATCAGCTGACAATTGCGATTAAGTGTGGCCGGGCGTGACTGCCTGGCCTGTGTGCCCTGCCTGAGCTATCGCTATGCTTGAGTTGTTGTTGTTTTAGCGAGGAATAAGACATTTTGCTTCAACTGGAACTCTGAAAAGCCTCCAGGTGACTAGGACAGGCAAATAAGTACGGCTAGTAGATTTCACTGAGAAAAGACAAACCAAGTAAGAATGAAGGAAAGGGTCATCTTATTTTTACTTTACATGCATGGCATTTTATCACTGCTTTTAAAATGTATAGTCAGCAAGTGTGAGCTAATTGTAAGCTAATACTCTGTCAATTTCACCAAATATCTCCTCACATTTCACCATCACACCGATCTGTGTGCTCTGAAAATATAATGCAGTACGACTCGGTAAATAGGAACGCAATCAGAAGTGATGCATACACCGCACACAACGCGATGGGCTTCACAATGTGTTTCAATGTGTGGGGTTTGTTTTGATTTGAATTCAAAGTTAGCAAGTGAGAGCTAATCCTGCCTTATAACTTGTATTGTGATATATTGTTACTTATTCCTTTTTCACCATTCTATCCCTGTTTTTCTAATTTCACTGTGAAGCACTTATGCACACGTCATCTCTTCACGGCAAAGCACCTTTAGCTGCAGTTACTAGTAATAATAAAGGTGCTTTACAAATAGTTTACTCATCATCCTCTTACAAACATATACACACACACGCACATAGGAGGGGGGATACGTCATGATGATGGGTCCGGCTGCCTGGGCCAAGGACCCCAGGGCGAACACGCTGTTGTTGCGGACCTCCGCGTCGACGTCCCTCACCGCGGCGACCAGCACCGGGAACAGCCGGCTGGACAGGCGGCCCGCCACGGCCCGGCCGCCCGGGGCCTCCGCCAGGGCCTGCAGGAGCTCCCCCAGCGTGCCCACGGAGAAAGAGCGGTCGGCCACCGTGCACGACGGCTTCTGGTGGGGGGTGGGAAGGTGGGGGTGTTGGTAGATGAGAAACAAGACTACTGGTTCTAGTTCAACTGGTTCATGCAGGTCCCCAGGACCAGGGTTGTGGACCGCTGAACTAAATGTTCGAGCGTAGTAGTCCTCACACCTGGTTCAAATGAATGGGTCGTTATCAGGCTTCCATTAATACGAGTCAGGTGTGTTGGAGCAGGGAGACACCTCCAGGTCCATACCTGAGAATCACTGCTGACTAGAACATCTTAAGCGGTACGATGTTGAGTCCTGACTCACCGCCTTGTTCATGATGAGGGGCAGGAGGTCGTTGAGGTAGGGGACGAAGGCGTCCGCAGCCACGGCTGCCGCCACTAGGGGGATTCCCTCGCCGGCGAACTCCTGCAGCATGGCGTCGTACTCCGCCTGAAACGAAACAGTGCACACACACACACACACACCTCACTATGGCAGCAGACTCCTCACACGGTGCACACGTTCGCAGGACGTTCTTTAACAGGAGGTGAACGCGAGGAAACAGACGTATTCTCGCGTGTGATTTCATTGGTTTGGCGTGACAACGTACCTCTTGCTCCTCGTCGTCTCCCTCGTCGACGCCGCCATCCTGACACACGGTCTGGAGTGAGGGAAGGAAGTGCACATCGTGTCAACGACATAACCGGACATCAAGAGCATTTACTAGCTGCAGCTGTGTCTGAAGCTGGAAATGGTTCACGGCATTTATGCATATTCAGTTCCTCCACTAGGGAACAGGCCTGGACATGAAAGTCTAAATGAAAAGGGGGAGAAAAAAGAGCAGTAACAGTGGAACCATCGTTCCAGTTTAGGGTTAGCTTTATACAGGTGCTCTATACAATGTTTTAAACATTAATATTAGCAGCAAACAACCACTTTCTATGTCAACATAAAGTGGAGTAATTCCTGAGCAGAGAATGGCATCACACCCCCTTTGTGTTCTAAACCAAGCTCCTCTGAGGTGCGTTCAGAATTGACAAACATTTTGCATTTGCAAACTTTTGTGAACAAAAGGAAACGGTTTGAGGAGGTAGTTCTCGGCAAACACATGTTGAAGCTGGACAAAGGGTGACAGTTTAAATCTAATATTTTTGGAATGTTTACACAAATCGTTCAGAATTCAAGTTCAAAGCAAACATGTTCGCCACAAACGTTCGGCAATTCTGAACGCACCTCTGGCCCTTCTTCACAAAGCTGGGCCGGCCATGCTTGCATGTGTGTATTGACCCACGGAGTCGATCTGAGATGCTGGTTGCTGCTTAGTGTGACATCTAGTGGCAGAAGGTCATAATAGCACCACTGTAATAAATAACAAGAAGTCCGTCCGTCTCTCCATGCGTGTCAACAGTGCACCTTCTTCTTGAGCACGTCTCGGATGACGTGGCTGACCTCCTGCAGGCGCTGGGGGGCCCTGAACACCTCCGCCTGGCAGGACTTCACCACGGCGTTCATGGACTCCAGGACGCTCA
Source organism: Amblyopsis rosae (assembly GCA_025399935.1). Classification (NCBI taxonomy): domain Eukaryota; kingdom Metazoa; phylum Chordata; class Actinopteri; order Percopsiformes; family Amblyopsidae; genus Amblyopsis; species Amblyopsis rosae. The sequence goes on along the minus strand of JAODTR010000013.1, from coordinate 546,949 downwards.
TGACCACGTGGCGCTCGCGCTCTGTACGCACCGTCTCCAGGAAACATGGCACCACCACGCCCAGAAGCTTCTGGAGGGCTGGGATGGGGGGGTGGAGGGGGAGGGGAAGGAGACGCTCAGCTTTGACTGGCAGCGTATTAGAAGCGAAAGCGTCTTGTTGTGTTTCCGCTGAGTTTCCATAGCAAGTATCTGATTGGCAGTTGGTCACTTTCAGAAGTGTCCCAGAAGCGTTTCCATCAAAAACAAGATAGAACTGCCGCCTGATTTTAGCGTAGCCGAGCGGAGGCGCTTCTGGGACGCTCTGGGACACTCTCGCGGTTCACTTGGTTCACTTCACATTGAAAAGACCTCCGTGGCGGAGCCGGAACGCGACAGAGACAACAAGAGCAAATTGGGGGTGAGCCTGACTCCACCCACTGCACTTTGAGTGAGGGGAGCCCCCATTAACATTAATGTAAACATTATCATTTGATGACGCACGAGTAGAGCTGTTGGAAACCAGCCAAGCCCCAGACGAGTTTTAACGTATACAATGTGTGGAGCCATTTTCACACCATAACATCCAAATTTTAAATAAAAACACTTTATAAAGGGAATTTTGGGAATATACCAGCATTTATGTGTCTCATTACAGTACAGTCTTATTTAGTTTACAGCTCAAACAACACAGTTTAGGCAGTTACACTGAAATCCCCTCCAGGTATTCTTTGAACCCTTAAAATGTAAAGTACAGTATTATGTACTGAATAATATGCATTTTCACCCTGACTTAACAGCACATCTAAACACATGCCCTCGTGAAAACTGCTCTGGTAGTATATTTCTGCCAAGAAGCGGTCCTATATACATTACAGTACGTGGCCCAAACTACTTGCTGTGCAGCGTGGCATTTGACAGAAGTAGGAGTGAGAGGCTTTTACCCTGGTGGTTGAGCTCTGTGGGGTTTTCCTTCCACACTTTGTGCTGAGCTCGGCAGAACTGGCCCATGGCCCCAAACGCTGCCCTGCGCACATCCTCATGGGGGAACTAGGAGAGACACAGATAGGGGAACGGGACCGCCGCTTGTAAAAGGGACGCAGGCATGACTAAAAGTCAGGGAACTAACTATTGACCTAGTAGGCCCATATGGCCTAATGCATCCAAGCATGCACACGTTAGCTGAAGTCATAAAAGCACATATACAGTATAAACCCATCTTTAACAAAAGGCAGGCTGTGGGCCTTACATCTTTCATCTCATAGATCTGCTGGAAGGTGGTCTCCATGAAGGGCTGGAAGGCGGCACTGCCGGGAGCATCAACAGCAAGTTAATAACATTCACACGCAAGAGATTTGTACCTCCGGACTGACATGAGTATATTGTGAGCAAGCCTAGCTGTGATGATCAGCTGTGCGTCATTTCTAAATGACGACGTGAATTAGCGGTGCGGTGCGGCTCATTGAGGGCAACGTCTCCGTCCGTTTACCCGGTGTTGAACGCTATCTCCCCCAGCGCGTCGCAGGCGTCCTCCTTCTCGTCTATGTATGCGTTCTCCACACTGAACCTGACATGGGCACAGAATCGACAGCCAGCGGCGTTAGGATGTGCACGTGTGCACACGTGTGTGCGTGCGTGTGCGCATGCGCGCGGCGTCCCCACCCCGTCACGTCAGGGACGTCTGCCTCAGCGTCGTCCTCCAGAATGGCGTCGCCGTCTTTCTCGTCGTCGTCGTCGTCGTCGTCCAGCAGAACAAAGGTCTTGTCTTCCTCCAGATGAGCCTGGCAGACAATTGAAGACATGAGTCAGCAAAACGTTCATTGTCCCCAAAGGGGCACTTATTTGTGCAGCAGTATAGTTAAATAAAGAGTGAAACGTACTCCTACAGATGTCAGGTCAACGTGCCAGGGGCTCCTCTGAGGCTGTGTGGAGCTGCTCTAGCTAGGAGGGCTCCTCTGAGGCTGTGTGGAGCTGCTCTAGCTAGGAGGGCTCCTCTGAGGCTGTGTGGAGCTGAGAGGCTAGCTAGGAGGGCTTGTGTTGTCTGGCTTACCGTGACTCCCTCCGTGGACTTCAGGGCCATAAGCATGACGGTGGTGATGGAGGTGAGGTGGGGGGTCAGACAGTCGGGGCTCACCATGGACAAAGAGGAGTACAGGCTGTACCTGAGGAGGACAGATGAACTATTATTATCTGACAAGCTACTGTGCAAACTAGTTGCATATGTACAAATATACTTTAGTTACTAACTTAAGTACTGCATATTCTTTACTCACTAACTAAAGTATTGTACACCAATATATTTCCATTCCATAAGTTATTAACTAATGTACTGCATACCAATATACATTCCTTACTAACTAAAGTACTGTATTGGTACAATCAAAACTAGTTTAAACAGTAGCCTGTCAGATGTCTTGCCAGAGCAACAACAATAACAAGATAATAAAGCGAGCAACAACAGAGGAGCACGTACGTGCAGCGTCTGAGGTCGGGGTCGTCAATGGTATCGGTGAGATTGAGGCCAAACTGGACACATTCTGCAGCTAAAGGGCGGAAGACGTCGTTGCCAATGGTCCGGGCCAGCACAGACAGTGTGTCTGACAGCAACAACCAACAGTACAACGTCAAAACACTATTGTTGGGTAGGGGGTTTGTAGGAAATGGATATATAAACAATATATGCAGTACATTTTTATAAATACATTTGAATTACACTTGGTATTAGTGACTTTTTTCATTCACAGCTAGCCTAAATGTGACTCTCTGGGCACACACAGTAGATGTGTCTTTATAGTAACACTGACAGACCAACCATAAGGCTTCAGAACAACTGATAACGGAATGGAAACCCAGGTTAGGTAAAACTCAGAGGTGTCCCTCCCTACCAAGGGCCTGAGCCTGCAGCGACCTCATCTCCTCCGTGGTGGCGGTGAGGAAGCCCTTCAGACTCTCTATGATCGCGGGGAAGTAAGGCACCAGCAGCTCCTTGGCCGCGTTCGCTGGAGACAAGACATGTGGGAACAAGTCACATAACGGACCTTTCTGTCCTGGAGCAAATGCATTAAATTGACTAGTTTGAACTAATTTATCCATAATAGAAATGTATTGGTTTTCTCCCTGTTCAAAAGGGGGGTGATATATTCCTTCATTAATAATAATAATGTACATTTCCAGTCCAGAATATGTCATTTAAAAAAATGCTAAAAATATAATGCCAGCCATTTTGACATATAACATGCACACAGAAAAGGACATTAATATTTTCTGCGAATGCTGTGAAAGCTGCTGACCTATGGCACCGATGGCAGACACAGAAAGCTCCTTAATCTTGATATTCTCCGCGCTGCTGAGGGCAGACAGCATGGTCTCCATCAGGGTGGGCAGGTAGGGCTCAATCTCCTCCCCTGGCACAGAGGAGAGAAGAGGAGGTGAAGGAGTTGGCCTGTGCCATTAGTACAGAGCATCCAGGACCACCCTGATTCTCGCGAGCTTCAGCTTGACTTTGCCGCGAGAATCAGTCTGGAGAGCTTGGAATGCTTTATTGATTCAGACCGGTAAAGCTAGTGTGTGACCCATCAGCGTCGTACCGACCGCTACGAGCGCGATTTGGGTGGACGGCCAGTGAATGAAAATGTACAAAACAACAATGGCCGTCCCTAAAAGAGGTTAACGTAGTGCTGCAATTACGGCTGCAAAACATCGGTTTTATTTGAATTTATTAGAAGAGCGGCAATAAAGGCTTTTCTCAACGGACAATATGTTTTCACTCTTCTTCTGACTGGTTTCAGCGCAAGTTGAACTGGTTCACAGGTTCGTCCAATCACCTGCCATGTATGTATTTTTCTTACATTTTTTTATGCGCCTGCCCTTTTTCAAACTGTTTCAACGGACCAGATGGTTCTGTGTAAACCAACCTTTGGCGTGTCAGGTTAGGCAGCACAGGGCTTACCTAGGTTCTCCATGAAGTTCTCCAGGGCGTAGAAGGCCTTGGTGACGTGGCCCACCTTGGCCTGGTTCAGGCAGGACATGTACCCCAGCAGCAGGGGCATGAGCTCTCCACAGTACTTACTGACCTCGGGCTGCGGAGGCATCAGAATAGCTTTAGTGCTTGCAGTCAAACATGACTAATCATTGTTAGTAATGCTATATTATTATATTATTTATACTATTACTTGTTATTAGTTATACTATATTACTTGTTAGTTTTGCTATATTACTTCTTATTAGTTATACTATATTATATATCCATATATTACTTGTTATTACAGAGGTATTCAACAGGGGGTCTGTGTGAGCCCTAGGGGGTTCTCAGAGCTATTATATACTCATTATTTAATCCCACACCTGTTTTTCTTCCAGAGCATTTTTAATATGTCCAAAAAAAACAGACTAACAATGTGTATTTTTGTACATAATCTACATAAACTATACATATTTCAGTCTGTCAATAGATCTAATTATTATTAATGACATGACTGCAAGTAGCCAGATGACCCATGTGTGTCTGTGTCTGGACCAGGCTGACCCATGTTTGTCTGGACCAGGCTGACCTGTAAATGTTCAGAGAATTGTCCCAGGGCAAAGAGGGCGGCACTGCGAACCACCTGATTAGTGTCAGACAGACTCTGACACACCGTCTGCAGCATGGACGACAGCAACCTAACACACACACACGCGCGCGCGCAGACACGCACAGTGTGTCCACAGTAAGTCTGAATGCGTTTGCCCATGATGACGACACATTTTAAACACCAAAACAAAGAGGATGACTTATTAAAGGTTTTTTTCCCCCTCCCAAGTTCCCAGCCCCACTTACTTGGTGCGTATGTGGTCGGCACAGCCCTCTGCCAACACAGCCATGCACATAATGCCCCCCTTCCTCTCGTAAGGGTTCTGACTGGCAAGGCACGCCTGGGTCAAGGGCATCTAATAATAGATGGGACAATACACTATGCCTCAGTTCTGTCGACTGGGATGCATTGCAAAAAGCACCAATCTAACGAGCAACAAATAAAACAAACATTCAGTTAACTATTCCTATGAACGTGTTTTATTTGGGGGGGGGGGGGGGTTTATCACAATTCAGACATTTTCTCGCACTACATCATGGGAGGTCAGAGAGGAAATATAGCATTGGCAGCAGCGTGAAACTGTAGGTAATCGTTGAAAAAAAATATCTATATGATTCTATAAATCTATTTAGTTATATGTTATGCTTTTTAAAATATGTATTATACTATTGCATGTATGCATTAATGTAAAGAAATATGCCAGTCTGATGTCATATTTCTTTGCATTGCTTTAAGACACGCGCCCCCTAGTGGTTTATCAAATACCCACTGCCAATTATACCGTGAATGCACATCCATATCGCTCACCAGCTGTTGGAAGAGCTTCTCCGGGGGCATGTGAAGTGCCATAGTGTCGATAATCTGGAAACAGAAAGGAGAACTTCATTCTATGTCTGTACAAGCCTTTGCAAATCACACCATTGTATTCAATAGGAGGAGCCGTTTATTACGTCACACAATCAAATGCTATTGGCGTACCTGCGCTGCACAGTGCTTGGGGTTCTCATGGTCCGTGCCATCCCCGGAGTCATCCTCCTCATCTTCGGGGTCCTCCTCACCAGGTGGGGGCGCCCAGCTCAAAATAGGGAAGATGGTCTGCAGGATGGGCTGAAGCAGCTTTTGCTTCAGCACCGACTACAAATGGAGGACAAACGGAGCTCTGAGACAAGTTAGGCATTCACTTAGCGCAATTAAGGCCCTTTTTCCTCAGCGTGCCATTCAATAAAAATACAAAAAAGACCAGATTATTTGAGACATTGATATATTTATTTCGGAGCGAAATACCGTCAACATGACGGCACAAAAATGGCGTGATTTTGTTGACGTACAGGCTAGCTTGACATACCTTGCTCTTCAGCCTAATGAGAGCGGCGATGCAGGAGAGAGCCTTCACACGCAGCGAGTTGCTCAGCATGGTGTCAGCGCTCACCTAACACGCGCACACACACACACACACATGTAAGTATTCTATCCAGTTTAACACTCGCCACGTAATTGAACGCTGTGTTCTCAAATTGTTCATTATTACATGATCAGTGTATATGACTAGTTTCTGCCCGTCCTTGACTTTTCCTAAAATTCCATTGAGCACATGCTGGCGCTGTTACAATTTCAATGTTGTAGTTGTGAAGATATTTAGAAGGGTTTAAACCAGGGTTGTGCCACTTTAAGGACTTTAATCACTTCGAGTAGCGCTATGTAACGCGTGGGTACACGTGCGTTCTCAGTCTCCTCCCAAGTAGTGATCGATCAGCTCATTCCCGCTGTATTGCCACACACAAACAATGAACTGTACATTCATAACCTATTATACTGTACGTGGATTATAACCCTCAATATCTTTCCAATACAAACGTGATAGAAATAAGACCATTTATAGAGCTATAGTATTTTAATGAGTTATATGAGTTAGCTGCTCTGCTCACTTTATCTATCTCCAAACAGACTAAATGCTCATTTTTGGACTAAACTAGCTGCCATAATAAACCGCAGACAGCATTATGCGATCCGTTTTCGCCATCCGTAGCGCATTAAAACATTATTTTCAGTTTGCTTGCAGTGTGAAAACCCTTTTTGGCTGGTTCAGTCTTCATGAAGCAACAAAAACATGAATTTGGTCCTGACGTTTAGGTGTGAAAGCACCCTGAGAATACAAAAGGAAGGCAATAGGCTAATCGTCCCCCACAAACCTCAAAGGCTTAAATGGCCCATTAATGAGAACAAAAGGAAGAAATGTGTCGATTACCATTGTGTTTTAATCTAACCGTGCACTCACACCGCCAGCGAGTTCGTAGCTGGGTGTAGCCAGGTCGCTTTAGAACCGTTGCTGGTGGCTGTGTTTGTTCTCTCACTGGTGGGTGTGTCTGCCTTGCTACGTGCGTGGGCTAAACCAACTCATGAACAAACTACGTAATTGTAGATAAACTTGTAAGCTTGTAAACGCTGTGGATTTAAAATAATTGCAATATTATTTTTACTAAACACTGCTTAAATCAAGATATTGATGAATGGCGTTATAACGTGCAATTCCAGTTGTAATTCGCTTGCGTCCAATGCAGTAATAAACCTCATAAGCGATTAATACAACCTACCAAACCTGCCCCCACCCTCCATAATTATAAATATATGTCCTGGCAAATGAACAAGCGCAGTTTCTCCTCCATTTTCATTCGCCAAGAAAAAGGAGGGGCGTCGCCGACACACGCCTACTCTCTGATTGTTAATCGCTACACCACGTCACTGAACATTTGAATAAAGTTCGATGTCAACTTTCCCAGTCGCTGGCCGCTAGTAGTTGGCCGCTTTGTCGCTCACTGTCGCTCATAGTTGCCCGGCGCTCATTGAAATGAATGAAGATCTGACGCTTTGTAGCTGACTGTATCTGGCGGTGTGAGTGCAGGGTCACTATGTGCAGAGTATCAGCAGTTCTAGTGTTAAAACTTAGAGCCCCATAGAGAACAACTTCAGAAGCTATGTATAATGACCAATAGTTAAATATTAGGTGTGTAGGGTTCCCACCTCCAAACAGAAGTGGACAATTTCAGCAATGTGAGGGACAACAATTGACACCTCACTCTCCATCAGCTCATCAAACACCTCCATAGCCTCGCTGGCCTGGTCCTACACAGAGACACACACACACACACACACACACACACCATTACATTTTGACCAGACACGCACAGATTACACAGAACGTGCTGTGATGTCTTGCATGAGGTCATCGTGCTTCACCTGATCTGCCTTGACGAGATGCTTCAGAGCAACAATCAGTCTTGGGATGAGAGAACGCACCAGGTTCTAAAACACACAATAAAAAATAAAATAAACACATACGTCAGACTAATTTTTTTGGGGACAATGTGCACTTGCAATTTAGGCCTGAAAGGTGCATTTCCATTTTGCTTTGACAACACACCCTTTTTTTTTTTTAAAGGTCATTAATACACAATCTTTTAAACATTAATTGTTGATACATGATATTGATATTAATATAGCAGTAAACAACAATTTTCTATGTAAAGATGTAGTGAGTAATTGCATCCTGAGCAGATAATGACTTCACACTCCCTCTTGCGTGCGTGACAGAGAGAGAGAGAGAGAGAGAGAGAGAGAGAGAGAGAGAGAGAGAGAGAGAGAGAGAGAGAGAGAGAGAGAGAGACAAAAGCATTTGCTTTAGTCTGAAATGCTAGGTGCACATAGTATACATCTAGTGGCAGACAAGATCATCACATTAGGTCCTTTTAAACAAAACAAGCGGGGGCAAGCAGCAGCCCTACCAGCTCCGCAGAGCCGATGTGAGGTGTCATGGCGGTCAGGGTGAGCGTGCAGTAGTACAGGGCAGTGGGGTTCTCCAGGTCCTGCAGCACGCTGCCGAACAGCTGCAGCAGCTGCCGGTAGTGGGGCTGGAAGGGCTCAGGGTTTGACTCCACTACCTTGCTCAGCAGCAGTAGGCCAATCTGAGAGGAGGGTGCACGGGGCTTTATCACTGACCACAAACAGGTCAAACAGCAAATAAAGAAATGGAATGATGAAGCTATTTATAAGTTACATAAAAGACAATATAGGGGGAAATTATTAAAATAAGCGTGAATATTCATCAACTTCTTGTACATTTGATGAAAATACCACAAGCAAATAACGCATTTTGGAATAATTCAAACAGATAAATAAAAGCAACCAATGTTGATGGCATCAAACTAATTAGATGAAAAGAGACACACAATGACACTCCTGTGTAGCGCACCTGTCTGTCCTGTGGGTTGTTGCTCTTGGTGGACTGGTTGAGCAGCTCGAGCAGCGCGGGCCAGCGGTCGGGCGCCTCGTGCTTGACCATCACCGCGCTCAGCTGGGACAGCGAGAAGCGCACGGTGTGTCTATGAGACAGGCAGACAGAGAGTGAGCGGCTGCTTCAGCTAGGGGTGCACAACACATTCACTCAATATCGCCATCGATACATATCACTTTGCGCAATATCGTATCGAAAATGTTGCATGAAGTATGCGATATTCTGTGTATTGTGTGGGGAGACACATCCTTTGGCTGTGTGGCTTAGCTGTGTTTGGTTTAGACAGGAAAGTAAGATGTGTGGCTGAGGAAGCTAATGACATAATAGAGATCAAAGAGGAAACATTAGTGGCCAAAAGAAATTCCTCCTTGATAGCTTGGAATAACTGTGGTACCAGTCAATATGACATACTATATGTCAGTTGAAAACGTGTCGTTTTGATATTTGTTATGATCTATTCCCATTACTTGTGTTTTACTTATGTCTAAAAATATCTAAATTAATTTAAACATTGCCGTTTTCATTATCACGTTTTGCTAATATCGTGGAACCCTAAGCATCATTAGGTCACTTACAGGCAGTGTGCAGGGGCTTAGCTAGGGGCTGCAGTGGGGAACACCATTAAAAAGGCATAGTCAGCAATTCTAAGCCAATGCACTTTTTGTCAAAGTCAGGGAATTTGTCTGCTAGGTGTCCATTCTCTGTGCACGCTGAAAAAAGAATCCTGTGCTTCTGCACAACCCTGGGTATGTAAATCCACACACAGTGGCTCAGACTGAACCGCACAACAACATCCTAGCCTGAGTGAGTTTCCAATGTGCAGGGCGGAGCTTCTGAGGGAGCACCCTATGGCATTGAATGGAGAGGTGTTTATGTTTTTAACAGAAGTAACCATCTTTCCCCAGAATGACTGACTATACCTAGAAACGCCTCATTGAACAGGCTATGAGACTTACTCAGACTCCACTGTGAATGCTTGAAGTACCACCACCTTCAAGCTATGAAGAAAAAATGTAAAACATATTTCAGTCACATCTGTAGTTTAAAAAGTCAGAACTATGGCATAGCAGCCATTAAGCTCTAAATCCTCTGCTTAGACAGTCACAATGGGGACACTGCACTCTATTTACAAATACAATGAGAATATTTATAATTTATTTAGATCTGCTCTAATTTGTTCTTACACTGGGACACAATTACATGTGGATGTGGTAACAGTGCTTAGAAATAAGCCATGGGAGAATTCCAACCTTTCTCTGTGATCAGGACTTATCTTCTTCCAGTGTTTTTTCACTCTCATCCTCAGCATAACTGCAGCTGATTGGCGAATCTAAACAGGGGAGATAAAATGTCATAGCCAGGCCTAACACACTGACTCCATGTTGACACTTGACACTTATGCACACACATTAACAATAGGTTCAGATACAGAACACACGCACACGTTAAATAATTCCAGCTTTCTATTGAAGAGGATATGGTCCTAAATAAAAGAAGTTGACAAACATGCAATAGCCTACCTGGGGATTCTGTGAGCCAGTCATGACAGCACACAGGCTAGGAATAACGCCTGGGTCTTTGAAAGCCTGCTTTAATTGGGCTGTGGCCTATGGGGTGCGAATAAACACACATTACTGCACTAACAGCCATAAACAATGACGAAGGAATTAGCAACACACAAGTGTTGCATTAGCTTACAACTTAAATGCGCTTAGCTCAGGGGTAACACAGGGTGCCAGAGCCCAGTTACCTGGTGGATGACAGCATTATCAGGCTGTGTGAGTTGAGAAAGTATATGCTCAAGTTCTTCTGACATCTTGGCAGTGGGCTGCTAGCTACTTTTACCCACTATCCGCACTATTAACTTCACAGATTGTTAAATAATCCTCTCTCTTTACCAATAGCAATAGCTAAACAGCTGCCAATATCGAATTATGAATGGTTAATATTGTCATAAACTGCCCCTAATATCTAAATACCCCAATCGGAGCGGGTTGAGGTTCAAGTCGTGAAACTGCCGGGTTCGTTCGTTCCACCACGCGTGGCAGAACCATAGACTGTAGGGCAGAACCGACCAGGCTGGGATCTGCTTGCTACACGTGAGAATATTTGTTAAAGGTACAGACATCTATGCCATATGCGACTTCGTTCAAATAATTACTTCTCTAACTACAGCACCATCTGTTGGAATGGAGGCACAATTGCTGTTTTACATAAACTGGTTCGATGATCTCTAAAACCTTTAGGGAAAAGTCTCAGGTAGGACTGAGGAATCTTCTGATTTAGACAAATATAACTAGTCTGGAAAATACAACAGGCCTGGAAAATGTTTAGATAGGCCTACTCTACATTGAATAATAAGGCTGATATGTTCAGACATCTGCTACTGTACTGTTATTAGAATATTTAGCGTGTATTTAGTGTGTATACCTAACAATTGACGACTAACATAATATAAGTAGTAGTTTTAAAACAGTGACTAGTAGAACTAATAAACACACTGGTCTTTTACTTTGTAAATGCATCTTCTAATGTAGCCGTAGACAGCCGCTGTCGTATTTTGTGAATAACCTCTTTGTTTTGCTTGTAGTTGTTTCAAATGTAGAGCAAGGACACACCCTTGGTGCTTTAACTTGGAAAATAGTAGCCTGTGATAATACACAGTGTGCACCTTTGCAAGTACCCCCTCTCCGTTTTGCATGCTGTTTTGCCCACTGTCCAGCCAGACATCAGTGACTGTGTAAATGCGCCCATTAAGCTTACCGTTATCACATTTTCTCGCCTAACTGACTCATTACCATGTCAATACAGAAAAAAGAGAGATTCAAACATGCCAGTGGGATGCTAACACAGGGCTCTAACCGAATTCATATATGTGAAAGGCCTGCAAATGTGCGATGAATTCCTGCATAAAACACGTCCAGCCACGTCCATTGTGCAGGTAATGGGGCGGTGTGAGCCTTAACTTGACACTCATTAGCCTACCTACGCCATCGTGATCGAACAAGTTTTCTTAAACCTACTGAAGCCTGCTGTGTAAACAATTACGGGTACTAAAAAATCGATTTAGGCAGATAATGTTTTAATGCTTGCAATATTGCAACAGGTATTGTTTCATAGCCTATTAGTAAACAATGTTTGCTTTAATACAATTTTTCATTGTCATGTGACCTTGACCTAAGTTAACATTCAACTCAAGATCAAGATTTTTTGTGCCTAGTGAAATTTATCTTGGATATAAATTATTCTATTTCTTTCTAAAATTACATATTGTCTTAGGCTATAGTTGTATATTTGAGTGTATAAAATGTGCTTAACATGCTTAAATATCCCTACTAGACTACTTGTATTAGTACTTAACTATGTTGTAGTTAAGTAGATTTGATCTAGGCTAGGCCAATTTGTGCTTTTATTAACTTCTTCAGACTATATGTCATGTCTGTTATAGTTTTATATAGCCTATTTTTATGGGTAGTAGGCCTCGAAAATAAAATAAATCAGATTTGTATTAGTTGAGCATATTATCAGGAGACAGATAAATGTAATAATTTCACGTTCAAGATGCATCAGAGATTACATTTTTATATCACAATTCCATATTAACACAGAGCTAAACCTGCAGTAATGGTATTGACTCTTACTTATTGACTAGACTAAACCTCTAGGTTATAACAGACCGGAGATTTGCAATAAACAATTAGCTGAAGTCCTTATAGGTTTCCTTTTATTCTTATATTTCTCTGATTGTGCCTATAGGTGACAAATGCACAGTGAAGCTCAGTGCCTTTCAGGAGGGAGACAAGAAAAATATATTGCATCATTCATTATTAAATGTAACATTGCCACATAAGCAATCCACAATAATAACCTTGTTTTTGTCATATTTAAATAATTTGAATACAATTTCAAAAAACATTAATAAATGAATAGCTTAATAAGTGCCCTTCCAGAACATGCAGCCTACTTAAATGTTCCTTAACTTGTTAAAATTGCAACAGTGTGTAAAGTTGATGTAATCAGTGTCAACTAGGGCTACACAAATTAGAAAAAGAATTACCCAAAGCATTTACTTAAAATAGCCAACCTGTTTATATTTAATTAAGAATGTGTCAGGCATAGGCATATACTAGGGTTTAGGTACGTTTTTTTAATTTATTTAATTTATTGGCATTTTTAATTACATCTATTCAATGGGCAAATGATGGAAACATTTTAGTTAGGCTAGGACTAACATTTTCAGCTGTATATTTTGTTTGTTTATTTTAAATGCTTATGGAGATCATTTGTAATGTTATCTAATACGTTATATTTCAAAATTTTGTTGACGTTTTCAATACCTTTCGAATTTGTAAATCGTAACGTTTTCTGTTAAAATGCAATTGGCCATTGCAGTGGCCAATCAAACCGAGCCTTGGGTGCGGCCTTATTAACATACACCTTGAAAATGAAAGTGTCTGGCTTGCGATTGGCTTGCACCAAGAACAGGGCTGTTTTTCCACACCCCTACAAATTGTATTTTATAAGCCGCGACTCAACCTCACAGACCTATGAGCGGTTGTTAGGCAAGTTCAAGTAGGTGTTTTTTTGGCGCATTTTTGCGTTCTCCAAAGTCCACAGGGCTGTGAAGGTGACTCGTGACAACAAACAATTGTTTTTGTTTTGTGATCGGCGGTTGTTTTTTTCTTGAACCCCAAGAAATGGCAGACTGGAAGCCGCAGATTAGCTACAACTACAACACATCATACCACGCGTATGCTTATGGCATTATGTACCCAACGGGGCCTGAACAAAGTCACCACGCGAATCATTCAGTCTCAGGTTGGCCCGAGCATGAAGCCAACGATTATGGGACCTACAACGCCGGAGCTAGCCAAACTAACTACGGCACCAGAACCAGAGAGGAGTCGCCGCCGCCGCCTCAGAGTCCCGAACAAATTACCATGAACAACCAAGGTCATTATCAAGGCTCAGGCGTTGTTTACCTGGCCAACGGACCCAGTGATCGCATTTTCCAAGCAGGGCAAGTCGCGGCAGCTCAGTACGATCCTTTCGCTAACGAGATTGATCGTGCTAGAAGCGATACTGCAAGTGACTCGGAGGCGCACACCTCACCGGGTATGTACGCAAATTATTAATTAAACAGGTGTTGATTTAAATTAACAAACTTTAGACAAAACAATTCCGTGCTCACATTTTCATTTGCTGATAGAAAAGCTTCTACATCGCAATTCAGTTCTCTCTCCATCGCCCATGAGGTCCAGTTAGAAGACATTTTGTTTCGTGATTTCTTTTTTTTTTTAAATTTCAAACAGCCACGCTGCACAAAGACATGTATAATGCCATCTGGTGGTAAAATAATGTAATTGTAAATTTACCCAATCCGTCGTTGTTAATGCAGATTGCAGGAGGACGTTTGCAGTGCTATAATACCCCTTATAATTCAAATGAAATGGGAAGATATTTATTGTATCATACAAACATATTTTTAACACTATTGTTTTGTTGTTCCAGTCTCAGAATCATGGAGCTCTGGCAGTAGCAGGGAAGGGAGTGTGCCCCAGACAGACCATGCTTCCTGGACGAAGAAGGGGCTCAACGACGAGACAGCCAGTGTTAGCCCAGATATTTCATCTACCCCAGATGAGCCACAGACCTTTGCAGTTCCAAGAATTGAGATCATGGCTCAAGTGCCCTTGCCCACCCCAACGAAACCAAGCACGGCTGTGCACGTCCCCAAAGGGAAGGTCCGCACAGCCTTCTCTGAGAGTCAGATGACCGCCCTCTCCCATCGCTTTAACATCCAGCGATACCTCACTCCATCTGAGATGAGAAACCTTGCAAGCAGCACAGGACTGACATATAAACAGGTAACGGAGTGTGTGTGAGATGTAAAACTTGTATTATTTGAAGATGTGAGCGTCCAGATGAGAGAAAACTTTAACCTGTGTTGTCTTCCCACGTGCAGGTGAAGACGTGGTTCCAGAATCGCAGGATGAAGCTGCGGAAGCACCAGAAGGAGTCTACCTGGGTGTCCGAGCAGCATGGCAACAAGGAAAGGGTGGAACCCCCCAACGCCAACAACGCCATCTACGCCAATGTGCCCCAACATGTTCAAGCGGTGAGTATGGTAGCCCGTTAACACACACGGCCTGTAAACATGCCAACGTGGCGCAGAGCTTTTCTATAATCCATATGCATCTGTCCTGCCCATGTCCCCCGTTTGACCGTAACGGAGAAACAAAAAGCCTGGCCAGTAGAGAAACTCGCCTACAAAGGAGGCCTGAACGTAGTTGGCTCATGGCCTTAAAGGCAAGGCGATACAATTCAAACTAACTCAAATAAAACATGCATTTAATTCATTACACACACACGCCAGTCTCTGGAAAAATGAAGAGACCACTCCATCAGTTTCTCTGGTTTTACTATTTATACTAAATTATTATTATATACTAATATGTATTTCTGTATTACAGATAAATGTATATATTTTAAATGTGCTGTGTCTTTCCCAGATTAAACATGTGAATCCATGCGTTTTCTGATACTGACCGTCAGTTGTTTGTTCCAGTACCAAGGAGACGCTCGGGCCCATGTCCAGGAGCAGTACAACCAGCAGATGAGGGGGGCTGCCGTTTTCAAGAAGGCCCCTCCTCCACAGAACCTAGCCTACTACCTGACCGCGCTGGGCGGCAGCTCAGCCATCTACCCACCCTGGCCCCCCTCTACCCACCAGGCCACCGTGGTGAACGGTTGGCCCGTGACCTCCGCCCACTACAGCTACAACCCCAATACATTCAGCACAGCCGCCGCGGCAGACCCCAGCGGCGAGGGCGTCGTGTTCGCCGGCCAAGATGAAGACCCTGACCGCCACGCCAGAAGCCCCCTGCATTCGGCCGCGGAGCAAAATGGCAGCCAGTAGCACGCTCCGTCGGGAGCATCGTAGGCGGGGAAGCTCTCGTGTTACGCCGGACCCCCACCTTTTGCGTGAATGTCACGCTTGATTGTTGATGAGCTTTCCCCCCCGCCCACCCCTTTCTGGATGTAAATAATTGCCTTGTTCATACTCTTGTTCAGTCCCTTACTTTTTATCCGAAGTCTATTTTTTTATACAAGAGTATTTAATATACACTGCGATGTTTTTCGCTCTTGGTGATCAAAGGTTTGACCACAGCTCTTGTTGGGTCTAGGGCTACGCAGAAAGTTTCCACCACATTCCACTCTACATAGTGAACTGTTCTAACAAAAAGAACAGTTGACTCTTTAGTGTACAATTTGTGTTTCTTTCTTTTAATAAATACTGGTTCACTGCGGTAGCTTTTTTTTTTTTTTTATTTTATAACCAATTGCAAATTTGCAATCAGCTATTTTAACAAATTGTGCTTTTTTTTACAATACACCAGATATGTTTTTTTTTTGTACATAGTAATTGTGTCCTGAGAGAATAACCTTGCGCAAACCTTGAGTGTTCTGAGCAGCTGTTCTTTTCATAGCAAGTCCAGCAGAGCTTGCATGTTTGTTTGGCCCAAGATGCATTTGTTTTGGTCTGAGCTGCTGATGCTCTAATATGACATCTAACAGCCAAAAGTCGTAGCCACTTCAAATAGAGAAAGCCATAAAAACATCTCTTTTAGTTGTAAGACTGTCAGTTGTACCAAGTTGGCTTTTATTTCCATAAAAATCACTAGTCTGTACAACATGATTTCTAGCATTTTTTCCACCTCTGCATATCAAATTAGAAGCAGATCTTTATGCCAATATCCCTGAAGTGCACGAAGGACTTAACCTAACTGATCTGAAAATGTCAGGTTATATTGTGTTTTTATTGAAAACTAGTATTTACAACAGAACCATATTCACAGAAGTGACAACAGAATAAAGACAATATTGCTCCCATAACCAACATCAAACCCATTCTACCAGGCCAGCATCTACTGCAGTGCGACATCAGGTTCACCATTAACAACATTTGTAAGCCATTCTTGTTTTACACGTTAACAAAAAAAGATTTGTCCACCCAAAGCTGCTATGAAACCGTTTAACATTCTTATAGGTGCCAAGGGTTTTTGGATAGTGTGAGGAACAAAATGAATCCTGGCAGGCCTTGCTGTGAGAACCAGCCACTCTCTCAAGCGTATTGTTTCACTCCGCTCTATCAGTATAGAGCAACATCAACAGAAACACTGGGCTTGAGTAGTTCAAACATGCGTTCACAAGTGTTTATTCTGATTGGTTGAAGGTGGTCCTATTAACAACTGACACCTATAGGCTCTGCCTCTACCAGGTGTTATATCCAGTGTTTCCAGAGTGACCTCACAAGTGAATCATATTGCAAGGCCAGGGTTGGAAAACTGAGAAATTAACGCTAACCTCCTAACCTGCATCACAATGATAAACCCGGTCATGGCTATCATACACATTTCACCATTCACTCTTGCTGAGACACAATCATCCCGTTTAACTATTTATCCCCTTTTGTGAATCTTTCCCCCAGCCCACCCCCATTCGTCCCTCTTCCACACATCCCACCATGAAATCAACCGCACGTCTATTACAATCTCCTCATTAGCTTATACTAAATCAAGATGAAAAGGCCCCAGTTACTCCTCCAAAACTTGCAGGAGGTGTTTGTGTGTGTGTGTGTACGCATGACCAAAAATTATTCTGTCCATGTGTCATGAGATCCTGCATGTTAAGAGCAATGTGTGTGTGTGTGTGTGTGTGTGTGTGTGTGTGTGTGTGTGTGTGTGTGTGTGTGTGTGCGCGCGCGCGCGCGCCCACGCATGATCAAAAATAATTCCATTCCATCTGTCATAGAAGATACTGCATGTTAAGCTGTGTGTGTGTGTGCGCGCACGCTCGCAAGTGCGCATGATCAAAAAAAAAAATGATTCCGTCCCATCCGTCATAGCATCCGTTAAGCAGAGCCTGCGCGCCACGTCCACATATCCGCGCGTGCCGTCCCCCCTCGGCCCACCCAGCGCTGAGCGGCCATCTTGTCGTCCCCTCCCTCTAGTCCATCTTGAGGCTGCGGTAGATGTATCGGATGAAGGCCAGCGAGGCCCAGAAGGACACGGCGCCCAGCATGAGGGCGAACACCAGCGCCGTCAGCAGCGAGTAGCCGAAGAACTCGGCGCTCTGCACCAGGCCGCTCATGGACGAGCGGTTGCGGTAGTAGAACACGGAGTAGACGAAGATGAAGAGGCCTGTGGAGCCCGTGCTCAGCACGCTGCGCCACCACCAGCGGTGGTCCTCGCCCGACAGCAGGAAGTAGGTGAGCGCCACCGAGATGCAAGCGCCCACCGAGAGGAGGATGGCGAAAACGCACAGCAGGATGCCGTACAGGGTGTAGTGCTCGCGGCCCCACACCGTGGCGAAGATGTAGTACAGCTCCACGGAGATGGCACTGGAGGGGCAGGATGGGAGAGAACGAGAAGACGAAAAGAGGAATTGTTAAAACGTCATGGCCCGATTTTATAAATGCTTGGTACATTTTATGTTATATTTCCCCACTGAAAACGCAAGCCATATCACAATAGATCATATACTATATGTACTGCCCCAGTGCAGGACAGAAGCGTTTCTAGCAGTCAAATAAATGTATAAATAAATACAACTAAAAGAAACTGCACCCTAAATAGTGTTTATAAAGCTGTAAACTAAATAATAAGACTGTAATGTGATGAGACACAAAAACTCGCCCCTGGACTTGGCTGGATTCCATCAGTACTCATCATCTGCTGCGTCATCAAATTCAAATGTTAATGTTAATGGCCCCTCTTCTCACTCAGCACCTTGACTAGATTTTAGCATTATTCAACGTTGTGCAAAGGGTGGAGTCGAGCTCAGACCTGGGATGCAGTTACGTCAAATCACAACCATTTTAGTATACCCTATATGTACTGCCCCAATGCAGGAAAGAAAGTTAATAAATAACTAAATAATACTAAATCTAAATGAATAAATAAAGCTTCTGTTTTTTCTTGACACTTAATCGTTTGTAATGTTGTTACAAAAGTGAATTTAGTGCATCAGATTCAACAATGCTCTGCTGTTGTATTTCTGTGTCAGTAGATTTAAGGTGTGATGCACTATTCCACTAGCCTGGCTCCACCCAACAATGCTCTCATATCAGCTCTCACTGAGATTATAGTCTGGAAACCCTGATCACATGAAGATACCACCCCCATATAAAACAAACTCCACTCATAATGATAATTAAATAAAACAATCTTATTTTAAATTAGAGGCAAGGTTTAATGAGATTTAAGTATAAAGTCAGGGCATTGAAATCTAACCTCTCTAGTCACTAAATAGTTTTTATTTTGACCTACTAATTAGCCTTAAGGAAAAGTGGTGATGAACATACAATTACGTACAATCCTATAACTCTAGGTTGGTCAAAGACATGTGAGATTAAGATGCCGTTTAGCCATGAAAGAGTTCCAATATCCTGGTCCAACATTAAACTAGCATGCTAATATTATAGCCAGGTTAATGTTTGCTCAACTTATGCCAACACACAATGCCAACACACCTGAAGGGCAGGAATCCACCAATGGCCATGTGCACGGCTGTATGTTTGTACCAGGGCTGGGTAGGAATCTGTCGGGGGATATTGCGAGTTCGGCACGGTGCCTGAAAGCTGCCGGCCCGGTTCTTTCCCACGATGCCTCCAATGACAGTGAGCGGGAAACCAACCAGGACCCACGCGCCCAGCAGCAGGAGCACAGTGGTGGCTGGCAGAGCCTGAGTAGAACCGCTCCACCAGTGGACCGAGTTCACCACACTCCACGTCAAGAAGAGAGGCGCTGTGGGAAGAATTGAGCCCACGGTTATGGCAACAGGGGAGGCGGGAACCTTTAGTGCTGAGAAATTAATGCCAGAATCGGCAAATTCCTCGAATGGCCACTTGAGGCTGGCTGCAAAATAGTGTCAATCCCTATACAAAAAGCATGTAAAAAAATAAAATAGTTATGGTCTCTATAGTGTATGTATAGTGCATGTATCCCATTATAATGAATAGGGGGGCGTTACAGGCATAGTGAGGTACTGCAAAGATGGCCACGGCCAGAGACCGAGGCTAGGATAGTGTTGTGTGGTGCAGTCTGCCACCACTTTATTTGTGTTCCCATTTACAGAGCCAGGGCTGTGTATAAACACCAGATTATTTTATTCATCAGATCAGACCGCTAGCAGACGGTGAGGAGATATTCGCGGAATATGACACGTGAGTGTATTCGCTTACAAATGGCCGACCCTACCTTCAAAGGCTTAGCCGGCGCGACTCACCGGAGAAGAGGGAGGAGGTGAGGATGATGTTCCACACCCACCGCTGGCCGTGGATCTGGGTGTAGAAGCTGCAGGACACGTAGCCCGACACGCAGCTGGTCAGGGCGTACAGGACGATGGCCGCCGAGTTGATGGCCCCGTGGCGATGGACGTTGAACATTCCCAGCAACGCCATGACGATGATGCCTGCGTGGGCGGACACCGAACAGAACGCCGTGTTGTTATCATTTAGCGACAGACTCTTTGGTCGCATGCCGCGTGAACCTTCTGAAGCGTCCTGTGAGCATAATAAGCGACTGGCTAGCAATAGATTGATATTTATCTGTTGTGCAATAAGACTTTGTAAGGCAACGCGTGTGTGCACCCAATGGCATGGCAAGATGGGTTGCTAATGAAAGTTCTGAATATAATGAATAATAATAATAATATTGTATACTTTCTGAATAAATAGGCATCCAGTTTTGAATATAAATGCATACTTTTTCAGAAAGTGCACATTTATATTCAGAACCTGAAACCAACAGGCTTCCAGTTATGAATGTAAATGTATATACACTTAATATATAGGCTTCCAGTTATGAATACATATATATATATTTAATCAATATACAGGCTTCAATCAGGTTATTATTGCAATATAATTAATGTAGGTAGGGGCTGGGCAGAGTCAGAGAAAAGGATCAGTGAAGCAGAGATGCCCTCGCCCCCCCCCCCCTATCCATTTACATTGTGGCTCAAGACCAAAATCAGAACTGACATGTCACAGTTTTAACCGTCACGCTACTTTTCAATGTACCCATATTTGGTATTATTACAATAATTTTCTTTTGTATCATGGATCCTCATAAATGTCCACCTGGAATCACCTTGCTAGATAATATGGAATAGGTTTCTTTCCTGAATGAGGTGAGCTTTACCATAATCACACGTAGCTCTTATCCTACACTGGCATTTATTCTCAGTGTCTATAGCCACAGGTCACTGGGCCTCTCAGAATACAGTCAGAACAAAGATATTCCTGTGATTTGGTTGTGGTGCGTGCGTGCGTGTATGTGTTAAAAGAGAGAATGCCTACCTGTAGCTAGGGTAAGAAACTGAGCCCCCACTCCAAGCACGGCACACAGCAGGCTTTTGTAAGGGGGAAACCTGAAGACGTCAGTGTGGATGATCTTCCAGCCATTGTCTCCTTGATCCAAGTCGTCACAGCCTCCATCCTCCTCCACATTGTACCTAACATATGGGAGCAGACGTTTTGTTTCAGTGGCGACGATGAAACACCAGCAATCACAAATACACCATACATACACAACACTGGCAGTGTTTCGCTTCTCATTGTAAAATTAAACAGATTCAGTCAAGTACTAGCCATTGTTGTTTATGTTTTTTTTAATGGGGGGGGGGGGGTACGG
>JAODTR010000013.1:504255-525406 GCA_025399935.1 Amblyopsis rosae | reverse complement strand
CCCCCCCCCCCCCCCCCCCCTGCTCTCTAGCCTTACGTTACCATCCTGATCTCACAAGCTTCTTAGAACTTCGCTGTGAGAATCAGTCTGGAAAGCCTAGAAATCATTGTGAAATGTGTCCGTGCAGCAACTGAACTTCTTAGCGTTGCGTCGTACTGACAGATATATGGCCGTGCTTTAGGTGTGTGCGGCGCGGTTTAGGTTTGCCGACAACGAAAACGACCGGATGGTTCACCCAATCAACTGCTTGCCCTTTTCCATCTGGTGTTTTCAGGGCAACTGCTCTTCTCCCCCGCCTCCTCCCAACAGCTCGTCTGGACTCTCACCCTTCTCCACCCCTGACCTAAGGCTGACATTTGAGATATGCCGAAATCGAGGAGCGCAGCTTTAACTCGAGGAGGAGCGGTCAGGTCAACGTCACTGCAGCCCACTGGCATATATATATATATATATAGCCTCTTTGCAATGAACCCCAATACCCGCTTGACACACGACGGCACCCGTGCCCACAGACCTGGCGAAGTCGTTCTTGAGTACACGCATGAGGATGATGATGACGAAACCTAGCAACAGCACCACCAGCACCAGGGAGTTGATGATGGACAGCCAGTGGATCTCCAGCGTCTTGGGGAAGAAGGAGTAGTCGCGGAGGCGCTCGGCCCGCCGCGCGTGCGGCAGCGGGGACTCGAACCAGCGCACGCTGTAGGTCTGGGTGACCGCCAGGCCGCCCGCTGCGCTCACGGCGGCCCCGCCCTCCTCCAGCGGCACGGGCTTCACGTCCTTCACAGAGACGTTGGCAAAGATCACCGCGTCGCCGTTGTACTCGATGTTGAAGTCCAGGTGAGTCCACAGGCCCACCTGCACAGCAAGAGGGGGAGGAGCCGGCAAGGAGCGGGAAAAGAGAGAGAGAGAGAGAGAGAGGGGAGAGCAAAAGCGAGAGCAGCGATAACAGAGACTGAATAACAGAGATTTCAATAGACGGCACTTCCGTGTTCGACTTTTGCAAGGGGAGGGGGACTTTTCACCCTTTATGCAAACTAGAATGACACAGTGTTCTATGCAAATCAATGGGGAGGTCCACGGATTTCACCATAACATTGCCCATTATTTCTCTCTGGGGCGTTAACGAGTAATTTTTATATATATATATATATATATAAAAGTACAAGGATCAATCTGAGGCCATAACGGTATGTGCCATAACGGTATGTCTGCAGTGATCTGTTTCCGGATAAATTGACATTGTTTCAGGCCATGCATTGGAGATGTATCTGTCTGGGTGCTGTGTACGTCAGCCTCCGTTGGTTGGTGAAACGCCCACTTTAAGTGACCAGAAGAGTTTCTGTTTTTTCCTTCCATTGAAATGCATTACAGTGCTCTCTTATTATTATTCTTCCAACGTCTTTGGTGGTAACAGTTGGCTTCCCTTTGCTCTATTCTACCCGGGGAACCTTCCAGAGTGCTAATGAGACACAGCATATCAACACACATACCCTGCAATTGAGAACCTAAGTCACTTCTGCATTATGGGACCTTAGTTTGGAGAAATATGCATGGTAGTCAATGGCAAAAATAAAATTATTTAAAAGATCCTGTTTGAATTGTGACACGAAGTACACATATGATGTTTGTCTATTAGGAAAATAATTGTTCAAGTCAAGAACTTTGCAGTTTGTTGTAAAACTATAAAGTAATCTTTAGTTTTGTGTGTAATCGCTCAGTGAACTACAGCTTTCGTCACCAAAACAATGCTTTCTTCAGCTTGTGTACTTCGTGTAACAAAGCAAAAGGGATATAAAAATAATTGTATTCTCACCGTTGACTACCATAAATATTTTTTCCGAACTTAGGTAGCATAATTCACAGAGAGCTACAAGTGTGCTGTACCTTGTGGCTGTGGGGCAGGAAACCGCTCTCCTCCATGTATCCCACAAACCCCCAGATGGGAATGTCATCCAGCACAAACTCAAAGTAGTACAGCTCCTCGATGGCCTCTCGCAGCTGGTCCAGCTAAGACAAACGAAAATACACTAACACACTAAACAATAATAAACTGATTTGTCTCAGCTGCTCTATATTGTAAACACTTTATATAGTTAAAAAAAGGGCATGTAAAGCAAATGGAAGAATTGTGTATTTAGAAACAATAGAGAGAAAAACGACAGAAAGAAGTACCTGCTTCTCTGACAACATGAGCTGACAAAGCGTTTTCTTCTCCTCGTTCTCTCTGAAGCGGATGTGATATAATGACGCCGCCATTCTGTCCCCATCTAACAGTTCTCCGAGACTTAGCGATTTGTGATGCACCTGAAGAAAAAGTGCTACAACGTGAATGTGTTTGATATTAAACGGTTTTCCAATTTGCATTCCCAAGTACATACATTCTTAAAACCTGTGCAATCTAACACTGTCACTAACAAATTATGCACACTCACGTGGTTTAATTCTTTAGACTTATTTTTGTCAAACACTGATGTATTAATTTATCATGGTACTCTTTTGCAAATAAAGGAGAACACCGTCTACATTTACCTTTCAGTTTAAAGGGCCTGCTGTATTTTAATTCATGTGTGTATTGGTGTGCTGACTATTTAGCAAAGACTGCACTGTAAAATGTTTTTTTTTTAGATATAACCTAAGTAATAGTACTGAACTTTGATGATACATATAAATGCTGGTGTTAATATTGACAAAATCCCCATTTGTAGAAAAATCTGGCTGGCTGGCTGGCTTACAAGTGTACTTTTTATGCACTCGTGCATCATCAAATTTAAATCTGAGGTGCCCACAGCTCCCACGGTCCACTTCCTTGATTGGGAAACCGATGTGCCAAGAGTTAATTGAAATCACGCTCATTACAAAATATATGCTGAAGGAGACTGAGCAACCAGCAACACAAGCCTCTTACATTCATTTAGCCCCTTCCCCATCAGATGACTTCCTGACGCCAGCTGAGCTCCTTGCCTACTTAAAACACTATTTTATTTTATTTATTATTGCGCAGTGGGTGGAGTCAGGCTCAAGGCTGGGGTGATGTTACACTTTAATGTACATGTCAAAAAGTGACAATGTGATACCGGCTCACAGCAGCAACTGACCTTATCTGGCCTGCAAACAGGCAGAGTGTAATAGTGATATGTCTCCTGGGGGTTGTGATAGGGCCCAACTTTGTTGACGTACAGAGTTACATTCTCCCCCTTCTTGTAGCTGACCACCCAGCCTGGTAGCAGACATAGAACCAGGAAGCAGTATGGACACATCTTCTGTTGGCAGACACCTTGCAGGTATCCTGATCCAGACTGGATAACCGCAAAGACAAAGAGTTCATCAGCTGTGGAGGCGATGCTAACAGAACCTAGAACATTTGGCCATTTGTTCCAAACACAGAGACATGCACCACAGGATTCACTCACTTCAAAAGAAAAGTCTGAATTATGTTAATTCACGCAACCTGCCTATGTTTCTTCATATTTTGACAAGTAGCAATCATAGGGCAATAATATAACACCTAATACCATCTTCAAGTAAACATACAGGTTGCTATAAAGGTCAAATCAATCAAATATTGATAGGACAGTTGTTACTACTACTTTTTATTACTAAAATTCTCTGGCACTGTGATGTAGAAGCACAAGCACTCTCAATTTCACATTAACCCGTAAATAAAAATGGGCGGTGCTCTATTGTGGCTGATATTTTGACAGTAGCCTAGCCGTGTCCCCCGACGTAGAATCTTCAGTATTAGCGACGTAGAACGTTAAAGTTGCTTATGAAACTACAACTACCTCTTCTGTGTGAATAGCAATTACTAAAATGCATTACCGAGTAATCTCTCCATCTGATCTCTCCCAGGCTCATCAAAACAGACAGACAAGCCATTTCATAATATAATATGAGTAATTTGAGGTTACACTTACATTAAAACTCCAGTCTACCACAATTCCACATACACGAAACGCCGAGGATTTTAACAAAACCTGCCTGTCTGCCGTAATCCTCAGTCTCCAGGCCCCGAGATTCTTCTCTCGCCTTTAAGTGATGACTGGTGACAATTAGACTAATATAATATGAACATCCTGAATATGGTTGTTTGTTCAAATGTTATACATTCATTGGACCCAGATCCGAGAACACCGGGTACTTTTTTAAAGAGGTTGAAAAGGGTAGCAGTATCCACTCCACGTCACCTTAAAAATAAAATAATGACGATACGAAGGACTTTTCCGGAGGAGGCGGAGAGATATAACCTACTGTTACGTCCGACAACGGCGTGAATTATGCACAGAATATTTGTTTTCAACAATACAGTGTGATTATAATATTGTACACTAAAAGAACTGTGACATCACGCTTTAACTAAATGTTTCCTAGGCAGTTATATAGTTTTTCAGACTGACACAATTCCCTTCAACCTAACAACCCAATCAAAGTATTTGCTTTATTTCCTGGTTCATCTTAAGACTGTCATAATCGATAGCGTGTAATCGATTCGTTGTTCTCTGCGGGGATAAAGTCGAACGTTCAGCAAGTCATGCCTAGTTTTTGATTTCCCGCGAAATAGGCGCATTTTCCCCGCGTCCGTCCGGTGAGGCACATGAATACATAGAGTCGCGGTAAGTGCTGTGTAAACAATGAAACTTTTCTATTTATTATGGTCGTTTTTTGTGGAATTATCATCTGAGCAATTCTATAAATGCATCAATTAGTCATTCCTAATGTTAACAGTTTTCCTATAGAGACCATTGTCTTCAACATTTGAAGACGCCGTACAGTAAAAGTCTTGTTTTATTGTTGTACAGTAGTTCTTCACCTGCTGCTCAAGTAAAGACATTCTACTGCAATGGGAATTCACGGGCTAGCAAAACTGATCGCCGACCATGCTCCTGGCGCAATAAAAGAACAAGAAATGAAGAACTACTTTGGTAACGTTTAATTTAAAACTTAAATGTCTATGATATTCCCATATAACTATTCCTCGTGGTACCCATTGTTGCATTTTGGTGTTAGCTGTCATTTTAATGGTAGTATTTTAAAACGAATGTAGCGTTCAGTCAATCCAGAGCACAACGGTATGTATGAATGTAAGCAAGTATACATATGTATGTAAGAATTTATGTTCTATATCCGCGTTTTTCAACCCTGGTCCCAGGGGACCCCTACCCTGCATTTAAGATGTTTTTAGATATCTCCTTAATCTGAAAACTCATAAACTCCTCCTCAAATGAATGTGTTGTTATCAGGAATCTGTATTGGTGATAACGTATAACAACCGATTCATCCATGTAGTGAGAGTGAGACATCTTAAAGTACATGGCAGGGTTCCTCCGGGGCCAGGGTTGAGAAACACTTATATCATTTTTAGTTGTGCTAGTTTTTTGTGTTATTGGCACGATTTAAAATAAATACTGATTTCTAATATTGGTTTATAGTTAAATGTGTCTGCAGAAAAACATCTTACATTAAAATAGTTGTATTTACAGATATAACCGTGTTGAAGGAATTCACTGTTCTCTCAATGCAATTTATAGGGAGGAAGATTGCCATTGATGCTTCCATGTGCATATACCAGTTTTTAATAGCGGTCCGGCAAGAAGGCAATGTACTGCAAAATGAGTATGGGGAGACAACGAGGTGTGATGATGTCGCTAAATCATTAATATCTGATTGGATTAGCAAACTGATCTACTGTCGTTGTGGGCGTTAAGTATCCCTCCCCTCTGTTCCACAGCCACCTAATGGGAATGTTCTACCGGACCATTCGCATGCTGGAGCACGGCATCAAACCGGTTTATGTGTTTGATGGGAAACCCCCACAGCTCAAGTCTGGAGAGGTCAGTGTGTGACATTTAACTTTTACCCCCTTCCCCTAAGGCCACCGTTGTTGTACAGCGCTACAGTAATAATAATACCGTTAAAAACATTTAGTAACCTCTAATTTTAATGATTCTACTGCTTTACTTGCTGGACACTTGTCATTGTTTCCTTTGTTGTCTTTTCCCTATCTTCACATCAGTTTATTATTTTATGATGGTGATGATATCTGTTAAATATTTAGCGTGTGTGTGTCTAATACAAATACATATTTTACAGCTCTGGCAAAAAATTAAAAGACCACTTCACGTTCTTAAAAAAAACTGTTAAGAAATATACAAAACATAGGCCAAAAAACATATATTACATGTAAATAAATAAAAATTATAAATAGTAAAATCAGAGAAACTGCTGTAGTGGTCTTTTCATGTTTTCCAAAGCTGTATATCTGTGCTGGGGGAAAAAAAATCACATTGCCTTTCTCATCAAAAGTCAGGTTTTCTGCTGCATCTTTTTTCCCTTTTCCTCTTAGCTGGAGAAGCGAGGGGAGAGGAGAGCAGAGGCTGAAAAGCAGCTAGCGCAGGCTCAAGAAGCAGGTATTAGAGGTGTCTGTGATTGTGAAAGTGTCAGAATGGTGTTTTACAAGCTAGGAGAAACGTGTATGCTTCTAATTTAGCATCCCATCTGAATTCAGAACCACTTAAACCCTCTAAATGCACAAATAATGAATTCTGTATTTATAACGTGTAGACGCAAACAAATATGTTACCATATTTAAACGCAGGGGAGCAGGAGAACATAGAGAAATTCACCAAGCGTCTGGTCAAGGTTACCAAGCATCACAACGAGGAATGCCAGAAGCTCCTGTCCCTAATGGGGGTGCCCTACATTGAGGTTAGCACAAGGCACATTGTAACAGTCTGCTCCTTGCTGTTCAGGAGGATGAAAGCGGATGGTAGAGCTGTGCAATGAATCACATTTTAATCGCAAGGTTTGGCTCCTAACGATCACAAAAACGATGTAATCGAGAATAAAAAAATATTTTGTCTTGTGTTCTGGCTTATGCAAACACACACACTTTCTCCCCTACTGGGGTGAAAGTGAAAGGTCAATGGGAAAAGTGTTGAGGGAAATTTCACAGTCATTGCTTTATTTTCTACAAGTGCAGTAACTGCAACATCTTTCCAAAGTCAATAGAATTGTGTTAAATAAACCAGATTTTTATAAAAATGATGATTTCCATAATAGAGCAGCCCTTGTTGTTTTGTTTTTTAGTTCAGTAACTGCAACATCTTTCCAAAGTCAATAGAATTGTGTTGAACCAGATTTGATCAAAATAATGAGCCCAATCTGTGTTGTGTTTCCCTCCGCAGGCTCCGTGCGAGGCAGAGGCTAGCTGCGCGGCGCTAGTTAAATCTGGAAAGGTGTTCGCCACAGCAACAGAGGACATGGATGGGCTGACGTTTGGCACCAATGTCCTGCTCAGACATCTCACGGCCAGCGAGGCAAAGTACTGCTGCTGCTGCTGCTGCTGCTGCTCTTGCATGTCCCGTTCTCGTAGGTTGCCCAGGGAACCACTGTGGCCTTCCTTCTGACGACTATTTGTTTTTTCCCCTGTTATTTACCAGGAAACTCCCTATCCAAGAGTTCCACTTTAGCCGCATTCTGCAGGAAATTGGTCTGACCAATGAACAGGTGGGATTTCCCCTGGACTTTTTGCTTAATATATTATCATCATTATTATTATTATTATTATTATTATTATTTCCCATGAGATCTGTCTCCCCCCCCACCTGTCCCCACTCCCCTATTCTGAACTCTCCTTCTTTTCTTGGCCCAACCTAGTTTATAGACCTGTGCATTCTGCTGGGCTGCGACTACTGCGGGACGATCAGGGGAATTGGCCCCAAGAGGGCTATAGATCTCATCCGACAGCACGGCAACATAGAGGAGATCCTGGAGAACATTGACGCAAATGTAAGTTAGCGTTCAGGGTTTCCGTAGCTACACCAGTGGAGCGTAGTGGATTGGACTGTTCTCTACCCCCTACGCCCCCCTACAGACATGTCTCTATTCATACACAGTCAGGGTGCATTCTGTGGACTGAACGTTGGCTAAGTTTACTGAAGGGCACATTGCCTCAAACATTTGCAATATTCTTACTACTAACTACTTTCAAAGGCGTTGGCTGTGTCTAATGGGCGTGGTAGTGTTGCTCTATGATGCATGTTTAAAGTGAACCTTTTGTAACCTGCCGTTCAGCCCACTGCGGGTTACGTTCATTGAAAATGAGAAGTAAGTTGAAAAGATATGAAGCCATACGTTTACAGGTGAAGTCAGGTACAGCAAAGGTGACCGGGCAGGAGCTAGCGCAACTTGAGCTTCATACACCGTTCCTCAGAAAACCTACGGGGGAGGGTTTGTCCATTTATTTAAACAGTCTAAGTTTGAGTTTTCTCCTATTTCCCTGTTTGCAGAAGTACCCTGCTCCAGAGGACTGGCTGTATAAGGAGGCCAGGGGTCTCTTCCTGAAGCCAGAGGTGGTGGACTGTTCCACGGTGGAGCTCAAGTGGAGCGAGCCGGACGAGGATGCCCTGATCCAGTTTATGTGTACAGAGAAGCAGTTCAGGTATTTGAGGAGATGTCTCCCCCTAGTGATACTGGCCTTGTAGTACACCCGCCTGATGTAAATCTCTCCATGGATGTGTCTGCAGTGAGGACAGGATCCGTAATGGCTGCAAGAAGATTGTGAAGAGCAGGCAAGGTAGCACGCAGGGACGGCTCGACTCCTTCTTCAGCATCACAGGATCACTGTCTTCCAAACGCAAGGTAACAACAAGCAAGGTTTAGCTGGGGTACCTCAAAACGAACGTGGTTTATCTACTGTGTATTACGTTGCCTGGGAAACAGGGATGTGCAGAGTTGGTAACTGGACACGAATCTAATTTCTTGACTTGCTTAATTTCTTAATTTAGGAACCAGAGGTGAAAGGATCGGCGAAGAAGAAGCAGAAAACTGGAGCCACACCGGGCAAATTTAAGAAAGGCAAATAGACTGCATAGGGTTATTGTTTATCCTCCTTTATTTTCCTCAATGTTAAAAAGAAAATATGAATTAATATTAATAAACTAGCATGTTGAGTTTAAACAATGTTTTATTAAAATTGTTGTCTTTTTTGAATATGGTTATTTGTGAAGTGCTTTTTTACATGTCTTTTTTTTCTTTGTTTTACATTGAATATCTCTATTAACACCAAACCTCATAGAGGAGGTGCTATGTCATAGGAGGTTATTCTACTGTTACTATTACTACTAAGTTATATTCATCTGTAAAGTAAGGTTTAGGGTAAACTAAGGTTTACACATTACACACTTTAGAGGCTGGAGCTGACGTATGATGGTAACAGATCTTCTTGCACGGTTGTCTTAGTAAATCAAACACTGATTATTTGTGGAAGACCTTTTTTACTGTATCTTGTTCACACAAGCTGCACATGGTGGTGACTCCCTTTCCTCACCTGTGATCTAGTGTACTGCAAATCCTCCCGTCAGAAAATGCACCTGGTTCAAGAGCAGCACAGACAAGCATCTGAGGGACCCTTTGACAGCGTCAATGATCAGTGGCCTACTGCATATTTCTGCGTGGCCACAAACTGTAGGCAATCTGATATAATCAGTGTTTTGTATCTTAATGGTAAAACCAAGCATGTAAGCATGCATTCTGCATTGCTTTTCCAAACAGTTCTTGAAGAATTCGCAGTAGGCTAATAGTGTTTTTTTTTTTTTTAAATCACTCACAGATAACAATGGACGATGGTAACACAAAATGACCAGGATTCTAATATAAAATAATTATACAAATATACAGCTCTGAAAATCATTTAGTTTTTCTTATTGAATCAGTTAATTTGTCTGCATGGGTGATTGTATGAATTACACTTTGTTGGTCTGGTCATCTTGCTTTGGTGGGTATCAAATTGTCTTTTTTCTTTAAAATATTGTCCCAAGTCTAGCCCAGGATCAGGGATGGACAGTATTTATGATAATGTATTTGAAATACAAAATCGTATTTTGTAATTTGTATTGATAGGGTTGTTAAAAATGGCTATATATTTTATATAAAAATACTATAAAATACTTTGTGAAATGTTTACTTGGTGCAGCTTCTGTTTTTTGATGTAACTAGACACTTTGTGAACAGGATCTAGGATGTTTGCAGTCGTGAAACCTGCTGGGCCTAGTTGTAAAACATCTGTAGTGTTGTTTGTATTGCTTCATCTAGCTCTACCACAATTTTGAACACAACTTCAATGTAGCATCAATGTCATTACGTTTAGCCACCCCAAAATGGCCACTAACTGGTCCACCATCCAGGGTGGCTGTGTGAATGCTGAAGTGATAACGATTTCCAGTCTAAAATCTCAGCGAAAATGTTGCTTAAAGCAATAGTCAGGTGGCTGTGGAAACATGGGATTTCTTTTCAGCGCACACAGAACGGGCAATTGGCTGTGAGGATATTTGCTGAATTTGACAACATCTCTATTAGCTTAAAAAACTCTTACCCCTCACCTTAACTGGTTGCATTCTGTATGTGAGATTTGTTAAGCATAGAAAAGCTGTTGTGTACTCTCAAAAGTTGTCCACTAAAGGTATAGTCAGTGGGACATAAAGGACAACAACACAATAAGAGAATCTGATTCTGGCTTGGAAGCTCCTCCCCACTTAATTTTTGTTTGCTTGGCTGATTGGCTGAGCTCACCTTTTATATTAACTTACACAATACAATACAATACAATACAATACAAATTCAGTAAATATTTACTCATGGTTTGCTCTCTGCCCATTCCATGTGCATACTGATAAAATAATCCAGTGCTTCTACAGCCCTGGCTCTAAATAGTAATGCAAAGTGGTGCAGACCGCACAAAACAAAAGCCTATAGCCTTCACAATGTGTTTCCGATGTATAGGGAGCACCCTATGGCATTGAAGGGAGAGGTGTTTTTGTTTTGATCCAGCATGAATATCAACAAGCTTTATTTAGGATGACTGACTATACCTTTAACTAACTGAGTCAGAGTTTACAGGTGAAGGGCTGCATGCGCTGGATTGATAGGTTTCTAAAGTGATTTCATGCTCCATTGCAAAATAATTTTGTTTTTTTTCAAAATACAAAAATATAGTCGTTTATTTTGATAAATTGCGTGGCTGCTGTGTTTAGTATTGTTTTTTTTTTGATAGTTAGAATTTGAGGTATTGTTTTTGAAAATACATTTGGATGTATCTTTGTATCAGTGTACACACATGACCTTTCTGTCAGTGAAATGCTTCAAAGTCTTACTCTACTTGTTTTTTCCTGTTGTTTAAACAATGCATGCAGTCTTATTGTGGCTTCTCTGAGATTCATTATCATGC
Organism: Amblyopsis rosae; assembly: GCA_025399935.1. NCBI lineage: Eukaryota > Metazoa > Chordata > Actinopteri > Percopsiformes > Amblyopsidae > Amblyopsis > Amblyopsis rosae. The sequence continues at coordinate 514,182 of JAODTR010000013.1, read as the reverse complement.
CCTTCCTGCAGTTATACTCATGTCTTTCAGGGGGTTGCCAACAAATGAATCTACCACAGAGCCAGGTTAGAAACATGCTGACCACCTAAACTACTTTACGCTATGTCTGTGTATCTATAGTAGGCTATATGCAGATACACAGTATCGATATACACATAACGATACACCGATGAGCCAAAACACGTCAATTGAGTTTGAGTAAGCAAACAGTTGGTTCTCTGAACTAATAAATGTGTTTGAGGAGGAATGGGCGAGCATAAAAACCTAAGCCATTTACCATGGTTATGCAAAAAGCATGATGAGTTGAGGACTCTGAAATGGTCCCAATATGTTCAATGTTTATTGGTGGAGAGTTCTCTTCAAAAGGACAAGCAACAGCTAGTTGGCCATGTTTTTTTTAATAACCACATCTTTCTTATCCTTTCTGTTCACGATGTGTCTTACTGGTGAATGTCTAAAGAGCCAAACTGTAAAGCAGAGAGGCAGTACACCATAGCAGCACATCTTGTGGCCAGACCGCTTAAAATTGGTCTGGTGCCATGTCTTCATTAGGCTACATTATTGTTTGTATGGGTTGCTACTGCATCCTCTCTTGTATTTCTACCTACTCACTGAATAAATGCTATGAATCTTAAAACTGGAGAACATAAATAATGTACACTACTTTTTATTCATTTGTACGTGACATGGATAATGCAAGTAGATAAATTATATGTCATATACTGTAAATGCTGGTGTCTTTATTTGTCTACTGCTTTGTACACTGTAAAGATTACAATAATTTTTTATTAATTGCAAAATAAAAACTTTGATATTGTTTTTGATTGAGTGTTTCCCACCCATGCCCTGCCGTTTGACAATCCATAGGCCTAATTGTGCAATACTGCATTAATTAAGAATCCAACACCTATTATTTGTGAATAGACGTACAGTATATTATTGTATCTTGTCCCCGCAAGCTGCACATAGTGCTAATTCCCTTTGTTTAGTCAAATAAGTGTAACCACTAACCTACTGTAACCCACCATTAAGACTTCCTCTTATTAAGGAAGTTGGTTGCATTGGGTATTTTGTTTCAAAAGTTTAAACTTACAACAGCCAGGTATTTCAGCTTTCTTTCGAAGCTGTGGATTGGCCGATTTAGTTCTATTCTCTGGTAAGTCAGATGTTATGTGGACTTTATAATGTACTTTTATTTTGTACGGTGTAGGATTTTATTTATTTGCATTGCTTTTACTGTACAGAACTTTGTGACCTTTGTCTGTGAAAGGTGCTCTATAAGTAAACTTTACTTACTTACTTTATTGGTAAATGTTTTGTATTTTCATGAATCATCATTATTCAATGAAAGTATGGTCCCATGTCTGCACATCTAAAATGAATCTAGGGCAGGAATGTTGATCTGAAAGGACACATACTATTAGTATATCAAGTAAAAACAAACTATAAGTGTATTGTTTGTTTTCATATCTAGATTATGACGTTGTCTGTGCATTCAGTAACACAATGTATGTTACTTGCTGTTTTCTGTGTGTCAGGTAAGCTCTCTTCAGTCCATCAAATTTTTTTATTATTTGAGCTTCATACATGACGATAAACCATTTAGCAAGCATGGAGCAGATAATGCTATACGCGATTTTTTTTTTATGTGTAAAAGTGCAAGCCTTGTTTTAACTTCCCTACATTATGTTAATAATAGTAATTGACATTTCAGGTGCCTTTGATGTTTGCGATAGGATGACATCTCTCAACATTCAAACACCAAAGAGGATTGAAGCATTAAGTGACACTTGCTTGCAAATTCCATGTAACTTCATTGAACCTGTAGGATTTAAGGACTCAGAAGAAATCTTTGGAGTGTGGATTAAAAATGATGATAGATTTAATAATAATCCAAACAATGTGATTTTCAATAGTAGCAAGACCAATAATATCTATCTAGGTGAAATTATCGGACATCTTAATCAGGGAAACTGCACAACAATATTCTCCAATGTGTTCACAACATATTCAGACAATTACTACTTCAGAGTTGAGAATCGTACTTTCAAGGCAACAGATGTTTGTAAACCTCTTTTCCTAAATGTAAACGGTAAATTACCTTCATTATTGTAGTTTTCTGAAGCAAGCGACTTAATCTGGTTATTTAAAAAGTTTACTTTATGTGTGTGCAACATTCAATTTGATCATATAGATATACATTATATTTTATGTACATTAGCTGCATGCCACACCACACATTTTATTTTGGGACCTAGTAGAGCCTATAGGAATTATATAGGAATTGTTTTATAGTAATGGTTTTGTGTCTATTCATAAAAGACAGTCTGCATATACTGTAAGCCTATTAAATTCACTTTTTTTTAAAACTAGTCAGCCGTGCACATTAATGTTTGTTATGTTCAGTAATATATTTCTCCCTTCTTTTAAACTTACAATAGATACACCTGAAAGCCCCAATATTACTGACCCTGGTGAACCTTTGGAAGGGAGCCAGGTAGCTATCACTTGTTCAGCTGGTGTTCCTTGTCCCAGAAGCCTTCCTAAATTTACATGGAGCCCCCCACGGACAGCGGAGAACGTATTAGTGACAAATGAAGATGGAACCTTAACGGCTGTATCTGAGATAAAGTTCATTGCTTCAGACCAGCATGTCGAGGTTAACATCACCTGTTCTGTCAATTACCCAGTTAACAATGGAGGGCAGAAGAGAGCGGAAAACACTGTGGTTCTCAATGTTTTGTGTAAGTGTTAACAGTGTAACACACATACATAACACGATGCCTAACTTGTCTTCTGCAAAATATAACTTGTACGTTAAAGTGGGAGTCATTCTAACATAACTGAATTATGGACTTTTTTTGATAGCCTAATAACATGTATGATTTTTAAGGCATAGACTGTATGTGTATCTATGTATGTGTATCTATGTATGTTGTCTAATTAACAAAATTGTTCTTTCTTATAACAAATAATCTCTGAATGTTCTATGTCTACATTTGAGAGATATTCAGTATCCATGTACTTAAGATGTTTTTCAATACACAATTCCGTGCCGTGGATATAAAACGTTTTAATTAAAGATGTGTGCATTTCCTCTCTTGTGATCTGATGTACTGTGACTGTCCTGTTCCCAGACCCTCCCAAGGACACTGCATCTTACATTAGTCCGTCGAATGGAAAGGTAGCATTTGGCAGCCAGGTAAACTTGACCTGCTCCAGCAGAGCTAATCCTCCCGTCAGCAATTACACCTGGTTCAAGAGCAGCACAGACGGAGACACCAAAGCATCCGAGGGAGCCTTTTATAGCGTCCATGCCACTACTGATACTGCATATTTCTGCGTGGCCACAAACATTATAGGCAATCAGACATCAATGATTCGTGTCTACATTAATGGTAAAGCAAAGCATATCCAGTAACATTGCGTTTTCATGCATGAGCACTCATACATATAAAGTACAGAACTAATAGTGCTTTTAAACCATGCAACATGAAATAGTAAAACTAAAATAAGACAAATACATAGCACTGTCTGCAAATATACTGTAGTTATTTTCAGAGGTCACGTTTCACATACATTTTGTTCTTATAGGATCAGCGTATTCAGCTGTGGGCCAAACTATTGGAATATTGGCAGCGGTTGTCCTTATCAGTCTGGTAGCTTTTCTATGGTGGGTATCACACTATTCCTTCTCAGCCACTCCTTGCTAATTTGCTAATAAAAACAACTTCCTTCGTGTTGCAATATGCCTCACAGATGTGGTCTCTGTATGGCAAATGTAATACCATATTTAATACCTGAACTGCAGTTGTTTTTGTTTGTGTTACAGGTGGTTAATGACAAAAACATCACCACCACAGAATCAGGTTAGAAATATATATAAAACATTGTATCCAAAGAATGATGTACAATGTAAAACTGTAGTTGTACTACTGCTACAACTACACTTTACACATCTCTTCACATGCAGTACCAGAGCCGTATGATTTTCCATGATTATGCAGATACAGTATGACAGTTGGCGTAAATGTAGAAGACGTGTAGATAAGATTATTCAAGGTTATGAAAACACAGGTGAGACTGGAGAATAATTGTATTAATTCAAACCATAAACAGGACATAGTCATGTTTTGAGAGGTAGGCTAACTAGAACCCGTGGAGCCAGTTAAGGACTGCACTAAACATCCATTTTATAACGTAGATTTACTCTTTTCAAAGTTTGTCTTTGGACAACCATATCTTTTTTTGCTGTTTTTCCTTCACGGAGGTCACTGATATGCTTCCAAAGAGCCAAACAGTAGAGCGGGGAGCCAGTACAGCAGAGCAGGACATCCAGTATGGAGAGCTTGACTTCTCAAGGATAAAACCAAAACAGCAGCCAGCGCCGGTCAGAGGAGCGGCGCCGGAGTCAGAATACGCAGTGGTCCAACGCAAAGCAAATATCCTGTAGGTTAATGGTTCTCAAGGGGAGAACCCCAATAAAATATTTTTTTGGGGGCCACAGAAAAAGCATGTTACAGGTTTGTAGATGTAAAAAATACAGGTAGCCTTGTTTGCTTTTGTTAAAAAAAATTATTTAGGCATGTACTGTAGGCCCCCATCCTTATTGAATGAAACTCAATATAAACCTATGAAGTTATTTTATTAAATTGTGAAAAAAGTAATTGAGAAATGTAATGCCAGCAATGACTGTTGTGTTAATCATGTTAATGTTTTATTGCTATTATACACTGTATAGAGTATAATAAGCAGAACTAAGATTACAAGATCCCAGAACATAATGAGGCCATGCAGGGTCTGGTTTGGTGTTATTTATTCATTGGTCTGTAATAAAAACCTTGATATTCTTGAATTTCCTACAATTTCAGACTTAATTGGTCCATTTCACATATAACTTGTGTAAACACAATCTGAAATCATACATTTTAAATTACAATACTTAAAGTATTGAATTTGTTTAAAATAGAGTATTGACTTTTCTAATGGAATTCTTAGTGTTTTTGGTTAAATACATTTTAATGCGACATTTCATTTCACTCAAAGGTGAATATTTTGTCAGAAATATATCAAGGACTTTAGGGTACAATCTTGTAAACTTGCAAAGCATAGACATTATGTAATGACTATGACTAAACACAACTGATGTCGCACTATAAATCAGAACGACTAAAGCTTCCTGTCTAAAGCTTCCTGACATGTTGACACACTCCTTTTAATATATGTGCAGACTTCCTCCACTCTTCAAATCCTCCTCACACTATTAGAGCATCAGTGTGATGCATCTAAAAAAGGATATGCAATTGATTTATTATAACGATAATAACAATAAACTTCCCCATTCTATTCCCTCCCAATTTATCTGCATAAAACAAGCCACCGAGGTCAAATTATTCCATTACAAAAGAAAACAAAGAAAAAAAAAGGGTTTCTGCATTGTACTGTATAGTAGTTAGCTTAAAAAAAAATCAATTCACCAAGACTCACAGCCGGGCTACGCTAGCACCACAGTTGTACACTACATAGTCGTTGCTGCTGTGCATGTTGCAAATCAACGCCTCGCGATTTCACAGCTGCATTGTGACAGACGTCTGCATCTTAGAGGGTGCAGCAACGGGGCCAACTGTAGTGAAACCTGGTCCACTGGCGCACCAAAACGGCTGCCGGATCACCTGTGCTTCCGACACCGCTCCCTATTCTCGCACCCTGCCCTCCAGTGCGGTCAGCTCGGCCTCCACCTGCGGGGGCAGGTCAGAGCCCACCTGCTGGATGAAGTAGGCTCTCAGCTCCTGGGTCTCCTTCTGCCAGAAGGGCTTAGGCAAGTCGAACAGGGCTCCCATGTCCACCTTGCCTCCGAGGCCCTTGGTGTCGATGGCGCCGCTCTCCGGCACCCAGCCGACGACGCTCTTCCTGGCCGCCTCGTCCTCCCTCTCGCGGCCGCAGCGCTTGAAGATCCACTCCAGCACGCGGGCGTTGTCGCCGAAGCCGGGCCAGAGGAAGGCCCCGGTGGCGGAGTCCTTTCGGAACCAGTTGACATGGAAGATCCGGGGCAGCTGCGTGGGCCCCTTCCGGGTCTCCATGCTCAGCCAGTGGGCGAGGTAGTCGCCGAAGTTGTAACCAAAGAATGGCCGCATGGCGAAGGGGTCATGCATGATAACCTTGCCTGCAGGAATAGAAGAAGTGCATTTAGGGAAATGCATTCGAGATCCACTGTGGTTTCGCTCTGAAAGCCTTCGCATGGCTCTTCGGTCTCTTTAAAAATAAGTTTCTGATCCAAATGTGTTACTACCACACTGCTATTCGAACACGTGAACATAATGTGTGAAAATAATACTTACGCAAAAGCTTTGGGGCAGCTTCATGGCACAGGTATACTGTAATGTATCATATTTTAGGTTTTATCCGTCAGTACCTTTGTGCTCAGCAGCTGCTGTGGACTCTGATCTCATGGTGGCTCCAACAAACACCCCATGGCGCCAGTTGAAAGCCTCATACACCAGAGGAACTCCTAAAAATGAAGCGGGTTCGGCTCAAAACGGCCAATCACATAATTTAGAACACCTTTCCGCTCTAACTGGATTTACCCTAATATAAAACGAATGTTTACACTTTGTACTATGCCTTGTTAAATCTTGTAATTTCACTTTAGCACTTTTTGAAGCATCATAATAACTTGCATACCGTTTTGCATTTGACAGTACGCTTTCATCCATCCCCTCTGGAATGGCCATCCTCATGGGTCATTTCTATGGATAAGCTATGGCTAGCATACACCCTAACAGTGATTTGTACTGGTGATCAAAGGTGTTAAGCTTACCCCATTATTGCACTCTGTTGCTCTCCCACTTGCTACAGCGCAGCATCAACACATTGTAATTGATAACTTTCAGCGGAGCGCAAGTCGCATAACTGGTTATCGTGGCGGCCATTTTATTTTGGTCAGCGCAACACTGACCCTCTGGCCTCCTGCCGCCGAAGATGATGGCGTCGATTGGGACACCCTCCTCGCTTTCCCACTGGGAGTCGATGATGGGGCACTGAGAGGCAGGGGTACAGAACCGGGAGTTGGGGTGCGCACATGGAGTAGAACTGCCTGTTGACGGGGAGAAGAAGCATCACACACACACACCTGTAACACTACAGAGTTAAATGTTTTGTTTGTCTGAGTTTCACTTACAGAATAATTAGGCAGAAGAAGTGAACAATCAATCAGTCAGGTTTGCTAAATAGAAGCTATTGTGCTATCCTACTAACATCACTGTTAGTAGGAAATGCAACACAAAACCGTACTTCCTTTTTTTCTAATTTGAGAAGCCCAATTGGTATTCACACGCCTGCATTTAGATTTCAGAATGAGACTTAATACCTTTTAGGTGAAATAAGATTGTAACCAACTGTCATGTTGATTACCATCTATGGGACTGCAGATGGAAACTAGCCTTGTGCTAAGTCTGGTTAACTAGCATCTCTCCTCTTCCTTGAGGAGAATGTGTTTTGTACATGGTCCCTTATTCAAATAAACAATCAAATAACATCAAGTAATGACGACGACAAATACATAAATGTCCGTATAAAACAACCTAACGCGTTGCAAATAACATGTTTTAAATAATCTAAACAATATGAAACCAGCAAATGGCCAGCAAACTAAATAAGTCATTAGTTGTAGTGATTGGTTAGAATAAAAAAAAATAATCAAATGCAAGCAAATGGCAGCCCTGTGTTGTGGTTGTAGTAATAATAATAATAATAATAAATGTATCCATTAGGCCAGAAGTACTGTGATCTTTGTAGAAGTGACCTGACAATTAGCTTGCGTGTGCTTTGCACCAGGAAAGGTGTGGGGTTACCCGACTTCCAAGCTTTGCCGTGCCAGTCTGTCAGGGTGACACCTGCTGGGGGCGGGTCCAGACCCTCCCACCACACGCCTCCGTCGCTGGTCTCGCCCACATTGGTGAACACTGTGTTTTTGGAGATGGTTGACATGGCGTGGGGGTTGGTCTTGACAGAGGTGCCCGGGGCCACGCCAAAGAAACCATTCTCTGGGTTGATGGCCCTCAGTTTGCCTGGAGAGAGGCGCAGAAACGTTGCCGGTGCAACATTAGGCTATATTATTAACCGACTATCTTACATGGACCATGTACACAACAGAACATTTTCTATAGAATGTGGTTTATTTTATTATTATCATCATAATCATCCAGCCATATCAATCTAATAACTGTTAAGCAATTTCACTCATTGCCATCCACATCAAAGTTTCCCCATTTGTCATTTATGTCTCAGTAATCTACATTGCATGAGTCAGTTTCCATAGAGATAAGAAAGCTTTAGTGTAAATTAGAGTTTCTTTTTTGTTTTTCTTTATCCTGTCCTTGGTGCAAAAAGTGTTTGCGCTACGCAGCGTTTCCGTCGCACCCAGGACTTTTTTCCGCTCGCTCACCTTGGCTGTCAAACTTCATCCAAGCGATGTCGTCGCCCACGCACTCAACTTTCCATCCCGGCAGCGCTGGCTTCATCATGGCCAGGTTGGTTTTACCACAGGCACTGGGGAAGGCGGCCGCTACGTAGCGCTTCACCCCCTGAGGGTTGGTGATGCCAAGGATCTACGCAGAAGGAAGAGGAGAGAGGGAAGGAAGAGCATTTGGAAGATGCAGATGGATGTGTGTGAGATTTCAGCTGTAACAGAAAGAGGAGACAATGTTTTTGTATCCTGAAATTAGTTCTCTAGCCATTTATCAACAGCGTTTCTTTTGAGTTTATACTGCCATCTGGTGGCATAGAATCACCAGTCCCAGAGTTAACTATGGGGGAGAAGGGGAAGGGTGGTGGGTTCAAGAGGCAAGTTGTACCTGGTTTAAAACATAAGACATTTAATTCAATGTAATAAATGGTGGCTTGAAATAAAAACTGTACAAATACAAGTGGAATTTAGCCCGTAAATACAGTATAATAAATAGTACAATAATACCAAAACAATAAATAAATAATATTATTACTTAGTTAACAAAATAATTCCTATGCAGTGTTACACATGTAAATATGCTTAATGACTCAGCAAGATACGCCCCTTCAACATTGCTGGGGCTCCCCGCTCACCAGCATGTGCTCAGCCAGCCAGCCCTCGTCCTTGGCGATGCGGGAGGCGATGCGCAGGGCGAAGCACTTCTTCCCCAGCAGGGAGTTCCCTCCGTAGCCGCTGCCGAAGGACAGGATCTGCCGGGTGTCCGGTAGGTGGGAGATCAGCACCTTCTCTGGGTTGCAGGGCCACGAGTTGACCAGGGGCGCTGGGAAAGGTGGTGGGATCAGAGTGGACAAATAAAGATGTAGTACAGTACAAACAAGACAGACCATTTAATTTGATATTTTCCTCGCTCTTTATTAAAGTGTAACTGCACCCCAGCGCTGAGCCTGACTCCACAAACTACAACTCTGGACGTGCTGAGGGGGGGACCCCCATTAACGTTAACATTTGAATTTGATGAGGTATGAGCGTACAGAGTGTACCGTAGAAAAACAGCCACGTCCTGGGGTGACAGGTCATATAACATGTGTAGTTCCGTTTTCCAATAAAATGCAGATTTTTATGAAAAAGTGAATTTAGTCAATAGTATCACCTACATTGATATGTCTCATCACAGATCAATCCTATTACTTGATTTACAGCAAAAAAATACATATTTAGGGTGCAGTTACACTTTACACTCCCTGCACACTTCATTATATTTTCTACATCTTTCCCACAAGAAGTTAAGCAGTAGCTTCTCTTAGAAGCAGCAGGACCAGAGTTTCACCCACACAGACAAAAATAATTTAAGGAAGACAGGAAACAATTGTTAAAGAAACATTTGTTCCTCTCCGGGAACCATCACCTTATCGTGGTGGAGAGGTTTGGGTGCCCCCATGAACCTGAGGGCTGTGTTGTCT
>JAODTR010000013.1:460006-470006 GCA_025399935.1 Amblyopsis rosae | reverse complement strand
AGTACCCATAGTTTATTTGGTCTAAACATACGTGTCTGGCACATTGCTATCTTGAGACTGCGGTGTATGCCCCTGGCATTGTAAGGAGAATGGGATATGACATTTTGATTAGATTTTTTCCATTTTATTCCAAAAACACACCCATGAATAATGAGAGTAAGTCCATCCCTTTTGAACCATGCACCTGGCGCAGCAACCATTTTCACCACCGTTAAAGTAGCAAAACATTTTGACCCTTCCTAAATGCAGTTTGCATATTTTGCTTTAGACTGTGATCTTAGATTGTTATAATAAGGGCCCAAAATGTTTGTTTCAAAAGACTTCATTCTGAACGTCCTCCTGTCCGTTGAATTCACAGGAGGGACAAGCCAACTCTAACCTGACTTAAGTTTCCGTAAGATGCAGCATGAGCTGGACGAAGCCGAGGAGAGGGCTGATATTGTCGAGTCCCAGGTCAACAAGTTGAGAGCCAAGAGCCGTGATGCCGGCTCCAGGGTGAGTGACGTAAAGTTGTTATTTCCCCTTTTAGCATTATTCAGTAGATCAGATCACATTGCACAAGTTATTATATGCTCAGGTCAATGCTTTGAAGAAAGCCAATAGGCCGAAAAGTTAGCATGAGCTTGTAATGTGGCCAGAATAAACTGGTGAATATTTAGGTTAATTGACTGTTTGGATTATATGTGTGCTACCTTATTTGCCCCTTGCCCCACTATAATGTCTGATAATATGCTTTGTTTTGTCAGAAAGGACATGATGAAGAGTGAAGCTGTCAGATGGAATTTCCAAGAAGCTCATATAAGCTGTAGTGTAGTTTCATACTTTTATTTTTATTAAAAATTAAAGAGTTTGCAATGCTTAAAATGACATGTTTTGTATTTGTCCATTATCCTCCTTGCTGTATAGGCATAAACTTTACATCCAACACTGCTGTGTGCATACCTACATTACATTGTTGAATACTAGTTATGGGATCACTTTCCTTATCTACTAAATTTACGTATAATACAAATAATAATACAAACCTGTCTTAACATACCCAGTTACTAATAATAACTCTAAATAACTATTTTCGTATACTATATATGACCATATGGCACAATTTATACTTTCCTCACTATCACTGTCGTCATATGCTGTCACTGACAATGAGGAAAAGTATATCTGGTAACAGAAACTAAAGATCTTGAGTAAATTTGTACATATACTTCAAAGGACACTCAAATGACCCCTGCAGCGAGAGTGCAAGACAGCTGAGAATGGAAATCATGATGTGTTGGTATGTTGGAAGTTAATTACAGACATTCAAGTGTGTGTAAGGCTTGTGTTTGGAATTCAAGAAGTTGAAAGGACCTCCATTGAGCCATGCAAAGGTCTTAATCGACATTAAACTTCCACCAAAAATCTATGCTTAAATCATCATGGTCACGTTGTAGGTCTTATATTTTCACTGATGCAAACCTGTTAGAGACAGCCTTTACATTATGTTTACCAATATTTCATGCATTGTTTACCTTGATATAAAACAAATGTCTCCATATTAAACTCCAACATTTTTAAATTAAAATATGGAACAAATCATTCCTGAATTTCTCTTCCTTTATTCTTTGGGAGTTCAACATTTATATAAATGCCCATATTACCTAACATCAGCAGAATTATGGATAACGTTGTTGAAAAAGCAATAATCTATGTGGGCGTCAAGTGGCGCAGTGGTAGAGCGGGGCTATAGGTGATCAAAGATAAATAGCAAACTTAGAGGTGGAGAGGTGACAAAGCTTCTGTAAAAAAATCTTGGAAGGATGTAACACTTTCCAAAGAATGTCTAAATTAGCGCCATGGCGCAAAAATATCTGACAGCTACCCTTACCTTGGGTCAAACAGCACACCAGGTTCTACTCCTTGCCTTCCAATCCAATAATCAAATTCAAACAAAAGTGTTCTTTTGTAATGAAAAATAAACGTGGAAATTCTACCATTTAGCGTGAAACCACATAAACAAACATAAAAAACCTGGTATATTTGTCTTGTTAGTATAGAAAATGTGAAATGCAGGGCAACAAGGCGCCAAGATGCATAGTGAGCGATGTAGACACCAGAAACACTGAAGGTAACTGGAAGCAGGCGCATTTGGCAAGATGGCGAGGAATACATGAATTATAAGTTAGGTATTACAGTGCGTATCTACTGTACATCTGTGGTTTGAGTTAATGAGAATTCTTTAGAGACTCCAACATCAAATTCACCTGAGTGGTGTTATAAGGTATATATATATAGTGTCATACACATTTGTTAATGTGTGTTTAGTAAGTATGTAATTACACCCTTGTGATTGTATAAGTACGTCCTCATGACAAAAGAGTTTTCTCTATTAGTAATTTGCATTATGTCTATTCAATTGTGTTCCAATGTATATGCACATATGTGGCTTAGTTTATATACTCTATTCTATACAGTACATAATGCACTGTAGAGTAGTATCTCTTCCAGTTCTAAATATACTGGCATCCCTCTAGGGGATCATCCAGAATAGTTGCTTTTTTATTTGTAAATAATGACAAAAACATTTAGAGCTAGAAGTTAACCAATACTTATTTAGCTGAGCATTAAACGTTTGTTTTAAATTTAATTTATGTTTCCTAATTAGGCATACCCCACCTGACCCCATGTTCACCTTGTGTTCCAGTATGGATACAGCCATCATCAATATGTGGAGTGCACTGCCCCTGTCACCTGGCACAGTCAGTCAGTCTGTCTGCAGACAAAAGATAAAAGAAGGAGAAAGGTTATGAGAGATTACGACAATGGTCGAAGCATTTCTGCAATGAGAGAGCAAGACAGCTGACAATGGACCTCCTAACATAGAAGCAGTGTGTTCCACCCTTCCCGGAAGCTCAGCTATCAACCTCGAGGTTAAAGCTAGACTCTGAACACAAGGTGTGGAGTTGTGAAGGTTGGGAGAGGTTAAGAGTAGGAGGAGCAAAGTGGGGCCCAGCAAATGCCACAACGTCTCTAGTTAGGTCTCCAGTCATGTACAGGACCGTATTATCACCTTGTGGAAGCATCACACCTTTCTCTCTAATGCAGAGAGGTCACACTTGACAGCTGTCTTGATCTTTGGCTGTAAATTCAAAACATTAGCTCAGCACCTTGTTACTTTCATTGCTCTCACTCGTCTCCTTGCTTGACAAGCTATGACAGTAATAGTGCATCACCATGTCTGAGGAGATGTTTACTCTGGGCCACTATAACAAACATTGCTCAACACCACAATATCTACAAAAACAGGATGGCATGCTATGAACTGGGGGTTTTGCACCTCAAAACTATTAATGTTCGTGAGCAGAGATGGTTACGTGTGATCAGATACAGACAGATCAGATAGACACAACACAGTTTAGACACTATTGCATGTCTGCAGCAAAAATATTAACTTACATTTACAATGGAAAAATGCAACAAATGGCATAAATGTCAATGAAATGGACCATGTAACTACTTGAACTCCAAATCAAGATATGTGATGCTAGATGATGCCAAAACTGTAGTAGTTATTCACCCCTCCCCTCCCTCCTGTAGCAACAACCGGCCTCATAGGCCTTTCATGCCCACACCTCTTGTGCCACATCATTAAATGATATGTATAATCTCACATCCAATGCCCATGTATGGTCTGCCAGAGCCTTATATAACCTGTGGAGCAGACACAAAGTCACAGGGAAGCCTGGAGGTAAGAAACCAGATGCTTTCATTAGTAATACTACATTAGATATAATTTACAGAGCTCTTGGTATAATCACAGCAATTCACTGATTGATGTTGGTTGAATTTTCCTCAGGGAGACTATTCTCGCATACTGTAACACGTAAGCCCAATTAACATCAGGTAGGGTTTTCTTTCTTCATCATTGTCTTATGTTCGAAATTAAGTTACTTTTGCATATGACAAAAACTAGAGGATTACATATTTTAATTGTACATACAGTACTTACATAATACTTATATACATAATTTACCTAATATGCATTTACTAATTTACTTCAAGCAGTTAAAGTAGATGGTGTGAAAACCTAAATAAGAAATGTACTTAATATATTGAATGCTATTCTGACTATATCTCTTGGAAACATTTTTAGGTAGACACAGCAATGGGAGACACATTAATGCAAGAATTTGGGACGGCTGCTTCATTTCTGAGAAAGTCGGATAGGGAGCGGTTGGAGGCGCAGACTCGACCTTTTGATATGAAAAAGGAGTGTTTTGTGCCAGACCCTGAATTGGAATATGTCAAAGCCCAAATCCAGAGTCGAGATGGGGATAAAGTCACAGCTGAGACTGAGTTTGGGAAGGTAAGTTAACGTTTTAAAAAGCACTGCTTGTTAAAAGGTCAATGTAGCTATTCTGTACTACCAATTCATATCTAGGATCTGCTTTTTGGGAATTGTATGATATCAAAAAAATTACCAGAACGTTGCATCTTGACATTGAATTCATGTAAAATTCAGATTTTCTTTTTAATTAATTGACAAAATGTTGTCTTTTAAATCATCAGACGGTGACGGTTAAGGAGATTGATGTCCACCCCCAGAACCCGCCAAAGTTTGATAAAATTGAGGACATGGCGATGTTCACCTTCCTCCATGAGCCTGCTGTGCTGTTTAACCTCAAAGAGCGTTACGCAGCCTGGATGATCTATGTGAGCCTCTACAACCACATCTGACACAGTATCCTAATACAGTCCATCTATGATCTGATGCTACATTGTGACCCTCCACAGACCTACTCAGGCCTGTTCTGTGTGACTGTCAACCCCTACAAGTGGCTGCCAGTGTACGATCAGTCAGTAGTCAATGCCTACAGAGGCAAGAAGAGGAGTGAAGCTCCTCCTCACATCTTCTCCATCTCTGACAATGCCTACCAGTACATGCTCTCAGGTACAGTAAACAGATTATTTTGCTGAAATGTTGTGATTATCAAGCAATATCTCAACATGTTGCCCTACATGGAAATAAATACATTGAATACCAGTGCATTGATATTCTCTTCCCTGAAGTTATAATGCATTGCACTGATGATATAAAGTGATCCCGTCTGTGAAATAACTATCTATTCACAGACCGAGAAAATCAGTCTGTGCTTATTACGTAAGTAATAACTAATACCTATATGAAAATAATATATTGTGATGTATTACATTAAAGGTTAATTTTGCATAACTTTGCAACAATTCAAAATCCTGTTGTATTTTGCGATATTATTTAAAGTAAGGAGTTGTTTCCTCCCCAGTGGAGAATCGGGTGCAGGAAAGACGGTGAACACCAAGAGAGTCATCCAGTACTTTGCCAGTATTGCAGCTGTGTCTGGAAAGAAGGACGCAGCTCAGGAGAAAAAGGTTGGCTTAATAATCATATGACCTTTAATTATTGTCACTATATGGACTTAAGGCGTAGATGAGAATGATATTTCTGAATTCGTCAATTGTACGGATCTCTGACCAGTAAGCAATCAAATCCACAAACTAAAATGATCGAGTATTGTCTTATTTATTGCATTTTCTGTGGCCACTTACTTAGCAATTACCCTACAGCTATTTAGCGCATAATTAAATCCAGCGGCAATTGGCAGTGTGGAAAACAAGGAGGAGAAAAATCGATGACAAAACGAGCAAAAACCAGTTATGAAACCGGTGTAACAATGCCTTACTGTTCTTCTCGATGTGTAACAGTAACATTCATTTTTGATCACACAGATAATTAGTGCTTACAACTTAGTGTATGGTTTATTTTAAGTTACATCTATAGATATGTGTATAGACATATATTTGATATCTCAATTAAACAGGGAACCCTGGAGGATCAAATAATTCAGGCAAACCCTGCTCTGGAAGCTTTTGGAAATGCCAAGACAATAAGAAATGATAATTCCTCTAGATTTGTAAGTTAACATTTCATTTTATGCAATTGTTTTGTATAATTGTTAAAATGTGTATATCTTAGATCTAATTTTTTAACTCTGTTCACTGACAGGGAAAATTCATCAGGATTCACTTTGGGGTTAGTGGTAAACTTGCCTCTGCTGACATTGAAACATGTGAGTATGCTAAAAAGATTAATAACCTTCAGAGAGTCAGAGATTATGACTGTATTTGTATATTTTAATATATATAAATGTGTTTTAATAAGATCTCTTGGAGAAGTCCCGTGTCACTTTCCAACTTAAGGCTGAAAGAGATTATCACATCTTCTACCAGATTTTGTCCCAAAGGAAACCAGAACTTCTGGGTTTGTATAAATATACTACTATACAGTATGCTAACTTACTTGAAAGTCACTTACTGAGCCTCACAGAATAATAAGTGACAGGCACTGAAATATACTGTTGAATCCTTAAAATATCCTTTGATAGGCACAGAAATATAAAATCCCTTAACATCCTTTACAGAGATGCTTCTCATCACCAACAACCCCTACGACTACTCCTTCATCTCCCAAGGAGAGACAACTGTGGCTTCTATTGATGATGCTGAAGAGCTGATGGCCACTGATGTAGGTGAAATCATAATAAGTACCTGTCACCATTATAATTTATGAAGTTAACAAGAGCCAAATTTCCATAGGATGCTTTTGATGTGCTGGGTTTTACCCAAGAGGAGAAGAATGGCATTTACAAGATGACTGGTGCCATCATGCATTATGGAAACATGAAGTTCAAGAATAAACAGAGAGAGGAGCAGGCAGAGGCTGATGGTACTGAAGGTTAGTGTTCAGAACTGGTATTTTTCCCGTTTAAAGATATTTATGATATTAATGACAATTCATGCCCTGGCCCACCTTATTTAGATGCTGACAAAGTTGCATATCTGATGGGATTGAACTCTGCTGACCTGATCAAGGGTCTTTGTCACCCAAGAGTTAAAGTAGGAAATGAATGGGTCACGAAGGGACAAAATGTTCAGCAGGTAAAAAAGATTAATTTCTTGACATCATATCAAATGTAATGGCAGGCAATCAATTTATGCCTATTGCTAATATTACATATATTGGATTACTCATACTGGTGAGATTATTCTAGCATCAGCCGTAGCATTATATACATATAGTATGTATACTATAAAGATTTCATAGCAAAGGCTATTTTGATCACTTTTTTATGATAAGGTCTACTACTCCGTTGGTGCACTGGCCAAGTCAGTGTATGAGAAGATGTTCTTTTGGATGGTGGTGAGAATCAACCAATCTCTGGAAACCAAACAACCTCGCCAGTACTTCATTGGTGTTCTTGATATTGCTGGATTTGAGATCTTTGACGTAGGCCAAAAGTTTTTTGTAAATAAATTTTATATTCACTTTTTTATTTTTTTATTTAATCCTATCTATCTATTGATTGTATGTATTATTGATTAAATTATTTCCAGTTCAACACCTTTGAGCAACTGTGCATCAACTTCACTAATGAGAAGCTGCAGCAGTTCTTCAACCACCACATGTTTGTGTTGGAGCAAGAGGAATACAAGAAAGAAGGCATTGAATGGACCTTTATTGATTTTGGCATGGACTTGCAGGCTTGTATTGAACTCATTGAGAAGGTAAAATCCAAGACTGTAGGCTATCAAAAATCTAGTTTGTCGTTATAGGCTAAAGATAAAAAATACATATTAATAATAACATGTTTTTGGTTGCATTTAGCCAATGGGTATCATGTCCATCCTTGAAGAGGAGTGCATGTTCCCCAAGGCCAGCGATGCAACATTCAAGGCCAAGCTCTATGACAACCACCTGGGGAAAACGGCTAACTTCCAGAAGCCCTTGATTGTGAAGGGAAGACCAGAGGCTCATTTTGCCCTGGTCCATTATGCTGGCACTGTAGATTACAACATTGGTAACTGGCTGGTGAAGAACAAGGACCCTCTCAATGAGACTGTTGTTGGACTGTTCCAGAAGTCAGCACTTAAGATGCTGGGTGTGCTGTTTGCTAACTATGCTGGGACTGACCTAGGTATGTGATATATTCCAAGTGTCAAAATACATGTTGTAACCAGTATTGGTTATACTACGATTTTGTGAATTAATTTCATGTACTTCATAGCTGAGTCTGGAGGCGGCAAAAAGAAGAAAGGCTCATCTTTCCAGACTGTGTCTGCGCTTCACAGGGTCAGTCCATTTTATAAATACAGTTTATGTTTTATATGTGTTCAGGAAATTGAAAATGATTTATATCTGCTGTGTAATTAGATTTACAATGTTCTAATAGTCTGAGAATCCAATCCCCACTATAATAATCTACCAGTTTATTTCTTCTCAATAATGTGATATTTTCATTAGGAAAACCTGAACAAGCTCATGACCAACCTGAGGTCTACTCACCCCCACTTTGTGCGCTGCATAATCCCCAATGAGACCAAGACTCCTGGGGCCATGGAGAACCCTCTAGTCATGCATCAGCTACGCTGCAATGGTGTGCTGGAAGGCATCAGGATCTGCAGAAAGGGTTTCCCCAACAGGGTCCAATATGGTGACTTCAAACAGAGGTATGCACAGTATTATACATCCATTGACTTTAAATTACAGTCTTGGTCCAGTAAAATACTACCTTTACTTAATAAGTAAATTGTAATTAGGCTCAGCTAATTCATAAAGTACTATTTATATAAACTTCAAAAAATGCTGGCAAAGGCTGATACATGGATGCACCAATTGTGAAATTCTGGGCCGACCAATCTTTAAAATAACAATTTGGCCAATAGCTAATACCGGTAATGTGAAATACTCCACCGGGCAACATTTTCATTAACTTTTATTTTAAACACTAGCCACATATTCTTCTTATTTGCAGTATGTCTTCTTCTTTGCATATAGGTTGATTGCAGTGAAGTCGAGTACCGGCCGATACAGATGTATGGCCAATATATTGTGCATCCCTATTAATATTATCATCACTGTAACCTTTGTGCATAGGTCTAATGGCATTGCTTCATCAAAGATTCCATATAGCTATGGCAGATTGATACATATTTTACTTTACATTGCTTCTTTTACAATACTTAATTAACCAACTGAAGTCATCAATTGTATTGATTAATTTGTTAAATATAATCAATATTTTTTAAAGATACCGTATTTTGAATCCGGCTGCTATACCAGACGGGCAATTCATTGACAATAAGAAGGGAGCAGAAAAACTACTGGGTTCACTAGATATTGACCACCAGCAATATAAACTAGGACACACTAAGGTAAAAGCATATAAAATCAAAACATTTAAAAGGAAAACATTTTTTATGAAAAAGCACAATAAAAATACTGTTGCAATTTATCAACAGGTGTTTTTCAAAGCTGGTCTTCTAGGTCAACTTGAAGAGATGAGAGACGAGCGGTTGGCCCTGATCCTTACACGTATCCAGGCTTTTTCACGTGGTGTCCTTGCCAGGATGGAATTCCAGAAAATTGTTGAGCGCAGGTACAGTATGTACTGTAGCAGGAGTGCATTTATTTTTTAAGAGAGTCATTAGAAAAAATAGAAAGCTCATTTACATTAATCACAGGGATGCCTTACTGGTGATCCAGTGGAATATACGTGCCTTCATGGGAGTCAAGAATTGGCCCTGGATGAAGATGTACTTCAAGATCAAGCCTCTGCTAAAATCAGCTGAGACCGAGAAGGAGATGGCGAACATGAAGGAGGAATTTGGAAAGCTCAAAGAGGCTTATGCAAAATCTGAAGCCCGAAAAAAGGAACTTGAGGAAAAAATGGTTTCTCTTCTCCAAGAGAAGAATGACCTGCAACTCCAAGTCCAGTCTGTGAGTAAAGATTTGTGAGGATAATCACATCCTGTATAAATGATACAACATATTACTTATGACATGAAATGATAAATATCATAATTATAATGGTTTTTAGGAACAAGACAATCTCTCAGATGCAGAGGAGCGCTGTGAGGGTCTTATCAAGAGCAAGATCCAGCTTGAGGCCAAATCCAAGGAGCTGACAGAGAGACTGGAAGA
>JAODTR010000013.1:449595-459906 GCA_025399935.1 Amblyopsis rosae | reverse complement strand
AGAGCTTTGCCTTCTGGCTCAGCTCTCTTTTCGTCACAACGGTGCAGTAAAGCGATTGCAATACCGCTCCCGCTGCTACGATTCTCCGGCCAATCTCTCGCTTCATAGTCTACTATATAAGTCATAGTCTACTATATAAGTCTTCATCGTCTACTGTATAAGCATTCATCATAAACTCTAAATGCATGCTAGCCCTACTGTACTGTATGCCTTTACATATATGCACATGCAAGAGAGCTGCACTGTGGACACACACTACACAGTACATACTGTATATGAATCCTATAAACACTGCATTTTAATATGCACGTCAAGAAACCGTTAAATATACTTTATACACAATACTAACTAAATCATGAAAATACATTGAATTAATAAATGAATGAGGTTAACAGACATTATTGTTCTGTACATAAATGTATGTGCTAAGTATGCCAAATTTCATACGTTGTCTTGTCTCACAATAATAGGTGCACAAAACAAAAATTTACTTTCACTTAACATTCCCACACAATCCTGACAAGAGGTCAAACTGTTCACTCAAAACACAAGTATCTATTGTATCTTATAATGGGAAATATACTTGTATCATAATAAAATAATCGTATTGGTTGACATTGTTGTGCACCTAGTAAAGATTTTGGCAAGGCAGGCCACAGGCATGCACTGGCTTCAAGCAGTCAATATTTATTCAGCTGGTGTGTTCTTGGTGACGTGGATGCTTTGTCATATGCACCATGCTTGCATTATGAAGGTCATTCCCATTTATAATGTGCAAGAACCTGTACCAAATGTGGCATAATGCACTTGCGCCCATTTGAGCGCCTATGGGTGTGTTGGTCTAAATATGAGGTGTGGTTTAGCGCATTGCTGGTGCATTATCTTGAGGCAGCGGAAAGTTATTGCGCGATTTACCAGCAAAAAACTGGTCAGGGCGAGGCGCATTATAAATATAGTATCGCCTATGGCAGGGGGACAACGTTTGTACACTCTGCTTGTTACACATACAGGGACGTACAGGACAGCACAAATATGCAAAGGATTAGAAATTAATAGAGTACAATGTGAAATATAATTTTGTGTGTAACCTACATAAACATTTTAGGAATCTCGCTATTGCCTAGATGGTCTGCTCCAACACTTTCACAAATCCACTGGCATAATATCAGTCCACTTTTGATGCAAGCGCGCATGTATTTTTATAGGGAATTGGAGATGAAACTCGGATTAGTTTATCATATGTTACTCCCAAAACACACCCATGAATAATGGAGTGTAAGTCGAACCCTGCGCCGGGCGCACTGACCGTTTATCTGCAGTTAAAATAGCAAATGTAGATTTTGACACGCCCTAAATCCAATTTGCGCCTTGCACTTTAGACCGTGCGCTTAGATCGTTAAAATAGGGCCTTAAATGTACCTTTAATTAGCACTACATTTGAGTGCCACCAAAAACATACATACACCCCAGCGAACCATTTAATTTGAAACATACCTGCACCAAAGTGCACAGGGCTGTAGGGGTAAAAGTCAAGAGGAGTACATGTGCTCTATAGATTTCAAAACGTAACATTTTCAAAATGCTGGTTTCAACCAGTAGGCTATACAGACACAAATCAAGGACATACTTACATTCTTTTAATACGTGTTTAGTTAGTTATGACAGCTAATACTTTCTGTTGTTTCAACAGGTTCTTGCACGTTATCGGAAGTACCATAATTACACCGTCCTGTCTTTGTTTTCGACATTAGAAGCTAGAACAGATGCATTAAACTGTTCATATATTATTAAACAGCCATAGCACATGTCAAATGCAGACTTCAGGGTGGGGCGTTAGGGCTGTATACTATGCAAGCCTGGCATCCCGTCACATGAGCAGGACATGCTTGGAGAAACTGAAATCAGGAAATCAAAGAGACAGCAGGAGTCAGAGAAAGTCAAGGCTGTGGGAGTAAGTGTGGGGTGGTGTGTGTGTGGGGGCAGGGGGCGGGGGGGTGGAGAAGCTGCGGGAAGAGGGGGGTGTCGTTCTACTTACATTTGCAGCCATTGTCCCATAAATAGCCGGACAGACACTCCCGACATTTAGGCCCTGCCGTGCCCTCCTTACATTTACAAAATCCTGTGTCATTACAGCGATCACTGACTGAGCCAAAGGGATTACAATTACAGTCTGCAAAAACAAGACACACACACACACACACACACGCTAGAAACAGGGCTGCAGTACTTTGGCTGTGCAGAGTTTTCATTGAAAGCATGAGTCAAAACCTCGATCAATAATAAGCTCTATATAAAAGCTGCTGTGTATCGTTAACTGGAAAAATTCTTGAAATATGCTACTTAAAAATGCTGCTTTTCAAATGTAATGGAGATACAATGGGAAAGGCTATGAATGGAGCTACTTCATATACTGAAGATATGTGAACTAAGCAAACAAGCAAAGCAATCAGTAGCTGACGGACATGGTCATCATGTCAATCTTGTGATCATGTATCATTCATAAGAGACAGGTTGCTAGAGAAAACAGACAGGAAGAAATGAAGGGATTAAAAAAGACGTGACAGTATCAGTAAGGGAAACGAAAGCAAAGACGGACATAAATTACCAAAGATTTGTTTTGATATGATAAGAATGGAAAAATACGAACAAAATTTAACAATATGGAATTTATTTCTCCAGCCTTTTAGAATGTACAATATGTGTATTTACCCTGTGAAAGATGGCGTCTCAGGTAAAAAAACAAAGTCAGCTACTGCCAAAGGATTTCAGTGGTGGGAGGTCAATTGACTTTCTATACATGTGTGACATATTTATTTCCTAAAATAAATATATATGGTTGAGAATTTCTGTAAGCCTCATAACACATGTAAAATAAACAGCAGCATTTTATGGCACAACCGGGATAACCTACCTTAAATTATGTGAGGAATGGGCAGTGTAGCCACATGTACTGTAACCAAGACGTTGGCCACTAGTTGTAACCAGCTGACCTTCTAGTCAAAATGATCCTTGTTTGGACAGCCCTGATGGTGTGATGACATTGCACCTTCTGTGGGTGTAGGGGGCAGGGCTTGGGGGTCAGTGAGAAACGGTGATAGCAAGTTTAGCCAACACCTCTGTGACTCTAATGTCTTGTGATGGGTTTCAGCTGCTGTCCCTGAGGCCATGCCTTATATATGACATATGCACTTGGGTGGCACCTCTTGACTACTGCTGTGAGACATCTGTGCTACATTTCTCTGTCAGACCACCCCGAGGGCTCCCCAACACACATGGCAGTAAGCACACTTCACTCTCTCGCACAACACACTTCAGGAACCAGATATAACACCTAAACAACTGACACACATGATGTAGTGTACAGTAGAGTACATAGCAAATTTGTCATTTATCATAGTTATTGTCATTATTATATCAACCCAACCCTGGTCCTGGAGACCCATTGCCCTGAATGTTTTAGATGTTTTCCTGCTCCAACAGGTGTGAATGGGTCATTACCAATCTATGCAGAAGCCCTGATAACGACTCACTCATTAGAATCAGGTGTGTTGGAGCAGTACGACATCTAAAACATGCAGGACAGTAGATCCCATGGACCAGGGTTGAGGACCACTGCTGTAGTCTATACTGTGTAAACAGTAAATAGAATTACAGTAGGCATATGGAGTGGTGTACTAATTCTTAAAAATAGCGTTACCTTTACATCAAGGGTCATACATTACTGGAACTGATTTTGTTTGTGACAAACAAAGATGAAAAATGGAGCACAGTGAAAAATATAAAGGCAGGAACACAGTGGTGAAAAAAAAGATGCAAGGTGGTGTCAAGACACGAGGTGAAAACTGTTAAGTGGATTTGTGTATATACAGTTTTTGTGTCATAAATTCTGGGTGCTGGTAACAATGAAAGAAGTCAAACTAACCTATGCACACATTTTCATCAGCCAGCTCTGCGGACGTATTGCGGAAGTAGCCCAACTTGCACAGCTGACAGTGCTGCCCCCTAGTGTTGTGCTTACAGCTTACACAAATGACAGTGTTTAGCAGTTCGATGTAGCTGCAACGGTTGGAGTGCCGAAAGCATTCGCAGTCTTGCAAAACAGAGGAAGCGGGAGGAAAGAAATTAAAAGTATGAAAGGGGGTAAAGACGCAGAGAAAGACAAACGCGCCAGTTTGAGCTGCTGCAGTGTTGGTGATACGGCGGCATTGTTAGCAGAATGTTAGCTTGGCGTCATAGCATGCTAGGTTGAGAATGGTGTTTGGGAGAGAATGATGGAGGTAACGTGGGAAAATTGATGCAATGGAGAATAATTAATGAATTGGAATGAGCGTGGCCGGTTAGATACATTACATTTTCGAAAGCACAGTGTACGTGAGCACAGGCCACATCACTTTAGACACACTACAGCGGAGGATGACAGCAAAGGGAGAGACGATGGCAAAGGAGATTTTATTACATAGCTTTTTTCTTTACACCATTTGTGGGTTAGTTTTGAAACTGGTTTATTGCTTTAGTTTTAATAAGATAATGTTAATAATCATGTTTGACTCTACATCCCGCTAAGATGCAGATATAATGGTCATACATTACACCAGTGTGGGGAATAGAAGGAGTTAATAAGATAGGAAGACCCTTTTCCAAAGTCACACATCATGCTGTAACTCTCATTGACAGTCTTGTCCTAAGGGGGTATCACCTTGAATGACACCTGGATGACACAGACTAATTTCCCCCCAAAGTGGGTATTAATCTCTGTCGCTGAAACACTGCTGACACTGTCAGTCAAAACTGCAACAGATGTGCCTAACAGACAGACGTTCGGACTGTCCACCCACAGAGATCGGCCCGGTGGGGGCTTTCGTCCGAGAGATTGCGGTTATTAAAGGTCTTTATTGAGGTCAGGTCTCGCTGTTCAGTCACTAACAGCCAGACAACTCTTCAAAATGCAATAGCAATAACTTAGTGTCTGCGTCAGCTGCACGGCTCTCCCAAAGACATACTCTCAGAAGACAAATAATCTCTCCTTTCTGGAAATAGGCTAAGGTCATAAATCATGAAAGCAGAGGGAATTAAAAGTCCTCGGAAAAAATTTCCTTAATATTTGAAGCATGCAACACCGACTTATTTTTGCATTACGTGTGACTCCAATGACAAGAACGTTTTTAGAATGTTCAGAATGGATATCATGAAAAAATAGCCTAAACTGTTTAATTTGGCTTACATTTTGCAATCCATCATTTGCCCGTCACATCTGGGATTTAGATACAGAGCTCTTTAGACGATCATAAAAGTTAAATCAAATGTGCAATGTACAGTACAGAATTGGCTGGTGGCATTACAGTGTTAATCAACTGTAGGAACACAGTTCATAAAGTAAGGTAGCATGGGTCACATATAACACGGGATGGTGTGGGAGTTCCAGAACTTCTACCTCGCTTGCCATTTGCAGTGTGGACAGAGGGGGCAGTAGACAATGCAACTTGCGAAGCTACTAAATTAAAACAAACAAAAAGCATTATATTGCCATTAAAACAAAAATTTTATGTCAGAAATTTGAGAAATGAACACATTACATAATAAATAAATGAAACTACCCTAATTTCCAGACTATTAACCGCACCGTATATTAACCGCAGGTCTGTATTTTCTGTAATTTTTAGAAATAAACTTGTCTATTAACCGCACCGTGTATTAAACACAGTTTATTCAATGTTACGTCATCGGGTTGGAGGCATTTTTATGTAAAAAACTAACAAAAAACACAACCACTTCAATATACCGGCATGCGCTAGCTAGGATATGTAAATTATGGTAGGTTACTATTGTTTGCTACTGTGTTAATACCAAGCCAAGTCGCCAACACACAGCATGGCAAAAAAAACTGCGTTATTAATATATATCTGTGCGTGTTATAATAAAAATAGCCAAATGAGAGAATTTTTTTTAACCCTGTGTATAGACCGCACCCAAGTATTAGTCATAGAACTACCGACAGTTTGCAAAATCTATTTATTAACTGCGGTTAATAGCAGGGAACTTACGGTATTGAAAATATATACACTACTGATGAAAAAGAAATGCCACTCCAATTGGATGTACAATCAGAATTGACTAAACAGGAAATAAATGTAAAACATGTATAATGCCATCTTTAACCATGGTTCCTTGAATTAAATAAATATTTTGTTATCATCTTCAAAGGGTCCTTCAACAACACCTTAGTTGTGGCAAGCAGGTAGCCTTAATTTCTGTCATGGTGCTTGCCAAGAAAGCCTATTACATTTACTGTGCTGCATTAATGATAATTCAGAGGAATAGGCCTAGTATTTTTATGGTAGGCTACTTGTACTGTATGAGCATTGCCTGTGCATCATATCACATCTGCAAAACGGATTAAATTGGGATTAGCCTGACACCAATGTGTATGTAACTTCTGTGAATTCTCCTCACTGCTGATGGAAGAAAATGATTTCCTGAAATCTCCGCACCTAATTAAAAACGACACCAGGAGCGGTGTCCGTGTGTGCATATAGAGTGAATGCCATGCCTGCTTAATAGGATAATGGGTTGCATCATGTTGCAACACAAGTGTGATCTGAGTAGACCCAATTTAAAATTCTCTGCTAAAGTTGCCAAAAGCATTTACCACAGAAAGAGATACTGTACGAGCACAAACGTTGTTTGTTCGGGATTGAATCCCAGGAGAGGGTTTGTGAGAGAAATCTATTGCCAAAGTCTGCGAAAAAAGTATTCTTATCTTAGTCATTTTAAGCAGACCTTAGCAACAATTTGAGGCGTGTGCATCTGTGAAAAGATAGGATTGTTGCATAATCGTGGTTTCCTACCTTCTTTTCGGTTTGCGACACCTAGAGACGACACATTCGGCCGAACTGCATGCAATTGAAAGAAACCAGGAGTTATTCATGTGTGCTGGGCACCAAGCACAGAGTCTACAGGGGGACTGTATGGACACAAGACAACTGGAAGCACGGACATGTCCATGGTTTCAAGTCACTACCTCAGGAAACAGAAGATATGGTTGTGGGGGAGGGGCAGGTCTGACATGGACGAGCACAGATAATGCTCCCCAAGCCTCACTGAGGACTGTGGGGAAACGTTGTATGGAATTGTACAACTTGCCTACAGCCATATCAACGGCAATGGAAAGTGGAAGGACATCAACATTAGGAAACAATAACACCTTAGACTTGAATGTCTCTCTTAAAGGTAGCAGTCTTATCATTAATGCAAGCAGTTTAGAAAACTAAGACATTAGGGGGCATTTTCTTTAATTCATCCACATTGACTTGTTAATCAATAACTAATTACAGTGTATTTCTGCTTGAGGAATGACAATGAATAAATAATGGCATGCATTGGGACTTACGATGAAGGGTCAATGTGTGTAGCAGAACCTCAGAATCACATACAAGTCGGTATTTCCTTATCAAGGAAATACTGGTTGGGAATGGAGGGGACTTGTGTCAAGCAAAAAGAAAGGAATATGGTTTACGGTTTCTACATCATGTCCCGTATCTAGAACTTACATTCTCTATCAGTTTATTCACATCTTTGGGGTTTTGATGCATATGAATGTTTCAATATTGTAATTTCAGTTCCAGTAACAACTAAGGGAATTCCACATTTGTTTTAATTCAAGAAATGGCATAGATACATTACTGTTCTGTTGTGATAAACATATACACAAATATACACCTCAAATATTAATGATGTCTTTTGTGAAACCAAACATGTTTAATAAATAAAAGGAGCATCTTCACAGTAATCTTCTGGCTTTACAGCAAAGGAAAAAAAACATGAGCAACAATACAAAATGTGCAATATTAAATCAAAAATATTATAAACAATGGACAAGATTTTAAAATAAGCACCATATTAATTAGATATATTTTATTGGGTTTAAGTACTACACTGTGCATCTGGGTTGGATTAATTATGTTGTTATAGGCAATATTCAGGTAAGGCAAACTAAATGAGCACTGACAGATTTTAATCAATGCCATACCGGTAATGAAAAGCAATCTTGCAGAGCCAGAATTGTTTTTTTAAATATTAATTTCCTTTTAATGGTCTGCATTAGGCAATTCGGCTTGGTTTAATAAACTTTAAATAGAATTGATAAAAGTCAATAAGGAATTAAATTACCTTCAAACAACAGCATAAAAAGTGCAGCGCTTTTATTTTTCTTGTTTATGTTTTCATCTAGTTAGACTTGGACATGTTCAAGGACATCCAAACAGTGTATTTTGCCCCCCACACTGTCGTTGTCCTTAAAGACACACACATACAATGGCCTCATCATGTGGTTACCAAAAGACAGGGCTGTTTAGGATTTGGGGAATTGCTCTGGGAGGCTGCCGCAAGTGGCGGATGTGTCAGACAGCTAGCGAGCTGCGAATCTCTACAGGCCAATCAGGATGTGAGTGCAGACGTAGGCTTGTCAGTGTGTCCTCTCAGTGCCCCCCCCCCCCAACAACACACACACTCACACTTACATTTTGGACATGGTCTGCCTGCTGGATGGGTGGGGCCGGGGTGATGGGCGAGGTGTGACGGGTTGTATGTATTTACATGTATGTAAACTAATGTGTGCACAGCATGCAACAACACTGAGGTGTACGCAGGCCATGCAAGTGGTGGAACAGACACTGAAGAGGACTCCAGGGTGTGAGGGTGGGTAGGTGGGTGGGTGTTCCCCATGTCCCCTTGGCTACATGCTCATTTCTGCTCACTTCAATTACAACTTTTACATTTCAAAGTAGACTTTGGCCTTATCTAAACACTCGGCTGTAATGATTTATATACTTTCTCAAAAGGGAATCTTTCTTAACATGTACTTGAAATGTGTCCCTTATTTGTTCCCACTTGGCCCAATTATCCTGCAGCTATTTACTTAAATATCATATTCATATTAAATACAGTGAAATTTCCTTGGCTGTAACCCTCCAGGATTTGATGTGAGGGAGGAAAGGGAGGATACATTTGCCTGTGCTCAGCCTAGCTAGGACAGGACAGAGGGTACTCACATAGAGTGAGGCACAGCAGCCATGAAGACTGCGAATACATTTGACTTGCTGGCTGCAGTAGCTAGCATGGCTACTGTATCACAGCGCCTTCCTTCCAAGCAGCAGTAACTTGAGACATGGCACCTCACCTCCATTCCTCCTCCTCCTCATTCTGCTCTTCCTCGTCCTGTGGGGCTACTGGCTGCCAAAGATGATACGGGCCCCAGCGCATGTGGCTTATATTAAAATGACCTCCTGTGACATTATGCTGCCAGAGAGGTCCTGGCACTTTAATATGGTCTAGATGCCATTTATTTATAATACATGGAGGAGACAAAAAAAAAACAGTGGCATTTAGTATGCAGAGCCGGGCGAGAATTATCTTGCCACGTCTGGCTAAGGTAAATTAATATGCCCTGCGTTATGACAATACAGCCTTTGGTTATTGCTTATTTGCTTATATATAAGTCAACACTTGATGAGTGATTCTCACAGAGAAATTATTAGAATCAGAAATGAACAGTTAGCGACAAGCGGACACTTGGGGATTGCAGGTGGTGACAGGTGTGATACGTGGAGCTAAGCAGCGAGCGGTCTTAGTGTGGCTTCTTTTAAATGTTTTTACTTACTAACTGGACCAATGCTATTAGGAATACCTGCAGGAGAAAGAGAAATAGAAACAAATGTCCATATCAGGGTAGGAAATCAAATAGACATACAGACATAAATAAAACTACACATTTGTTAAAATTGTAATTAATTTTATTAATAATTATTAAAATATAAATTACAATACATTATTATAGCTAATGTTAACATTAATAATAGTAAACTAAAATCATGCATGATATACATAGAAGATGATTTAAGACACTCTTAATATCGTGGTTCTTAATAAACAGCCTTTTCCTGCAAAAAGACACACATGAAACAAATCTCATCATATATGACTAGAGATACTGTAGAATCTGTCATAACTTGCTCTGTCTGTCTGTCTGTCCTTCCATTAGCCAATCCAATGTGCCAGACGGCTGCTGAGCACATAATACATCCTGTCTCAGCTCCACAGTGACCAAATCTTTCCCATACCAGCACATTGGTTAGCGATGGATCTGAGGGGATTGAGTTGTACTATGCCTCTGGCTTCTTTTGCCCAATCATTTCATCTGAACAGATCAGCAATCATTTTCAACTTTTTCATATAAGCAATATCAGTTTCGTTGATATTTATCATTGATATAAATATATTTATATATTACTATATATTATATATATATATCTATAT
>JAODTR010000013.1:433696-443735 GCA_025399935.1 Amblyopsis rosae | reverse complement strand
GTGTGTGTGTGTGTGTGTGTGAGAGAGAGAGAGAGAGAGAGAGAGAGAGAGAGAGAGAGAGAGAGAGAGAGAGAGAATGAGAAACCCTTTTGAGCTCGCTGGAGAGATCAGCCCCTAGTCCCTCCCCCCCCTGTTCCTTTAACATTTACCCCAAAAAAATCCATCATAGCATTTGCGGCGTAAGCAGAGTGGCAGATGTGCCGTGACAAAGGCACCCTGCTCTTTCTGTGACACGCAAACATATATAGTCACAATAGACTAGTGAACAGAGCTGATGTTGAACTCAATAGGCAAAAGAACACTGAAGGATAATCCCCATCGTGCTGCCATGTGTTTGGGTGTTAACGTCTGTGTGGGTGGGTGAGTGTGGGTGCGTGTGTGTGTGTGTGCGCTAGTATTTGCCATCCTTCTATCTCTATGTTTCCTTTTAGGAAGTTACACAATGCACATTGTCGTTGTCTGCCGTTGTGTGACAAAGAGATGCTCTCTAATGAAGGCCTGTCAGGCTGCTAACGACGCGACAATAGCTGTAGCTATCTGTGTGCTTCTGAATGTTGTTGTTGTTGTTGTTGTTTTCTTCTTCAGTCTGACCCTGCTGTTGGCAAAACACAACAGGGATAGAGAGAGAGAGAGAGAGAGAGAGAGAGAGAGAGAGAGAATGCAAAGCAGGAGGAACGGGAGACAGCCTACCTAACCACCTTAATAGGATGAAGCAAAACATTTTATTAATTCCGTCTCACATAAACGGTATGAACATTAACAAGCACATACACAAAAACAGAATGACTAGGAGAGGGGATGTGAAAAGTGAGGGGTGTCTCTAAATGCTAAACGCAAAGTATACATTAACGTAATCTACATAGTTTGAAAATGGCTGTACCTTATCATACACCCATATCACCATTAGGGGGAGCACTGCTAATGTACTGGTGGACTATGTGAGCATGTGAAAAACAAGTGACAATTTTGTTATAAGCTACTAAAGTCAAAGCGATCTAGAGTGTTTTTTTAGCTAAATGTAATTCGGGGTCAAAGTGCAATTTCCCAGTTTAGTTCAACCAGGTCAAACTTTTCTCATAGCATGTACTTTTAAAAGTGAAGGGACACGTTTTTTCTTCTTTTCGTCTGACTAAAGCATTTGATAACTATTCCAGCAGTGAGCCTTGTATTGGATATTTTTTCAGAATCTGTCAAAGCTGTGTCGCGGGCCCGCGTAGCCAATCGAACGCCTAATCAGCCAATCTAGCAGAGGGATGACTCAGGCTTTGAAAATATCTTAAAGCAATGTCTCAACCATCCCTGACACGGCGTGGACTTGTTCTGGAGGACAACTCTTGTTTGCGGTGCCACGGTGTAATGGGAAGCTACGTGACTCACAGCTAACCAATTACCTTCTGCTGAAGATCAGCAACTCGTGGTTTTCAGGAAGAAAATGTTACAGGCTAGTATCAACTTGTCGCTTTTGGACTGCTTTTGCAAGTTAAAGTAAACTTAAAAAAGTACAAGCAAACATTTTCCCATCTACGTTCATTACTTGCGCCACAATTAACATGTACATTCCCTCAGCCATGATAAATGTAGGTGTAACAGTACTGCATTTGAGATATTTTCACAAATTCACACAAACATAACACAAACAATCTACTCACTTAGCATTGACGGGGTGAAGCAAACATTTCGCTACCACGACAACACATCGTGCAAACATTATGCATTACATGCATGACCTCCGGCGTGCCACTTCCGGCCCTGTGGGATAACATAAAAATAAACGGAGACGACCAGCAGCCGCCATCCATAACTCAGCGGACAGCCGGTGGTTTCCGGCGTGGCGCAGGCATTAACTAGCTAGCTGTATTGTACACACATGAGCAGGCAGGCTGAAATATGAGGCAGGGCACAGGAGGGCTTCCAGGGAATGCTAAACTCTCCTCATCCCTCTCTCCCTTGCTCTCTCTCTCTCTCCCTCTCTCTCCCTATCTTCCTCTCTCTCCATCTCTCTCTCGCTCTCTCTCCCTCCCTCTCTCTCTCCCTTTCTCTCTCACCCTATCTCTCTCTCACTCTCTGCCTCTCTCTCGCTTCCTCCCTCTCTCCCTCCCTCTCCCTCTCTCTCTCCCTCTCTCCCTCCCTCTCCCTCTCGCTCACCCTCCGCTCTCTCTCGCTCTCTCTATCTCTCTCTCTCTCTGTGCCCTGCAACCAATCCGACGCTTAATTAATCTTGAAGGTCTTTTTTTTCTGCTGAGGTTTCTCACACCACCCCCTGCACCCCACCACCCCTGTCATTGAACTCTATCCATCCATTCTCCAATCCTCCATCCATCCACCCGAACACACACACACACACACATTTTCCACCTTTCCCCACCCTGTCAAAGCCTAACAGGAAGAATACATTTTACAGTGCAGCAGCTGTAACACTTGTTTTTTTTAGGACACAGCAGGGGGTCAAATCATTTAGCAGCAGTAGGCTGCAGAAAATATACAAATTGTTTAAATAATACTGGGAACATACCTGAGACATATGAGAGGGATATGCAGCAGAGGCGATTGCGTTAAGGCAACAGGGGAAGCTCAACTTCCCTTACAATTTAATTAAAAATATATATATTTTGATGCTTTATAAATTATATATCATGACAATGTTGCTATTTAATTATTACTAAGTGTACAGCATCTGTACTATATCCCTTAGTAAACCCTTTATTAATTTAGCAATACCTAATAATAAATACATAAATAATTTAACGATATCTGCGTTCGTTAACAGCATATCTGACGAGACCAACGGAAGCACGGGCAAGAGCACCTGTCGTTTCATCTGAAATGGCTCAGAGCACCAACTGACACGCGGTCTGTGCTGAAAATACACCTACAGCACTTTCGTTTGCGATCATGTGTGCGCATAGCTTGCGTAGACTATGCACCTGGCCTTAGGGCGCAATAGGTGTCGATAGGGCGACAATATAAATTGTGTTTACATTGCACAACATTGCATATTAAATAAGAACTAACAAATTGTTTGAATTAACTAAGTTTTTGTGGTCAGTCAAAAGTAATATTGAGGATGTGCTTTGGCCATGTCTGTTCAGGTCTGGGATGTGTCCTGGACCTCTCATTTTCCAATAACATCTTCAAATGACTTAATTACTTTTCATTGGATGCGACTTAGAAGAATAAGCAGACATTAGATAGAATCTCTCTGTTCTCCCTCTCTTTCCCCCTCTCTCTCTCTCTCTCTCTCTCTCTCTCTCTCTCTCGCTCTCTCTCGCTCTCTCTCTCGCTTTCTCTCTCCTCCTCCCTCTCGCCTGAGCGTCGGAGATAAACTTATATACACGTGCCCGCCACGTAGGACCAATAGCCCTGATTTATCGGAAGCCATTTGGTACCTGAAGGCCTATGAAATCGTAATGAACTTGATTATGCTTTTAATGAAGTGTGAGAGGTTCTCCAGAAATGATTACAGCCACGCTCTCGCACACAGCCAGGGACCGCAGACGATAGGAGAGAGAGTGAGAGAGAGAGTGAGAGAGAGAGAGCGAGAGAGAGAGAGCGAGAGAGAGAGAGAGAGAGAGAGAGAGAGAGAGAGAGAGAGAGAGAGAGAGAATATGCAGGAATGAAAGACTGTCAGAAAACAAAATGGAAGACTCTGCCAGGGACTCGAGGGGGCACACAGGTTCTCCGTGGTTCTATGGAATAGATTACAGGGGCATTTACTGTGTAGTAGAGGTGACTCGACCCGACCAACCCCATTTCAATTCTACCTCGCAGAGGGATTTTCCTTTTCGAAGCATGCTGACGCAATACATTAGATTCAACAGCCGGCAGACTCATAGGTCATATTTTGCATACATATTAGACAGGTTGGGATGATCCCAATCCTTACGGGCAAAGTGCCTCCATTTAGATGGGGAAACATTATTGTTCTGTAATTTCACACACAAATCCACACTCCGCCATGCAGCGCTGGGTTTAAATACCAACCGACGGTTTAAGTGGCTGGTATAAATGGCATCATTTAACGTCTCAGTCACAGTCTAAGCTTTTTTGTTTCTGAGATATCATTTAGACGCACAAAGAACCGGCCCCATATATATCGCTGAGAGAAAAGGCTTTTGTGGCGACGCTTCGCACACATCAATGTATTATGACAGACGTACAGGGTGAGTGATTTGCACCATGCACATTCACATCCTCCGATCATGCTAATCCGTCCCGTTACCTTCATGTACACTGTACAAAACACTGAGTAGAGATATTAATATGAAGTCTGTGCTATTTACACTGCACCCGTTACGGTGATAATTACAGTTTATTTGAATCCAATCTGCTGTGACAGTCGTCTGAGCGTGCTCGCTTTCCCTGTTGCCGTCAAACTGCCACAGCGGTCGCAGAGTCTTGTGGTCTCCAAAGGTGTTAATAAACCCCCTGCTGATAATGTGTTGTTCACACCCCTACCACCCGGTCACCCCCCCCCCCCCCCTCTCTCTCTCTATGTCTCTCGCTCGCTCAATTTTCTTTCATGGACGGGGTGCCTAGGCTGGCGATCACTGTCGCTAATTTGTTGTGGCAATATTAATTAATGATTGGCCTGTCACAGCTGTTTATATTGAGACAGATTAGAAGAGGGAGAGATTAGACAAAGAAAACAATCTGCAAAAGGGGGCTTCAGCAGCTGACAGGGGTCACCTTCACGTGAAATCATATTCAATTTGCCGAGTCCACATCCAGCCCCCCCCCCCCGCTAATGCAGTTAGCGTTTAGAGACAGCTAAATCAAATGATAGCGGGCCGATATGAAGAAAGGCAAAAAGAACCGCATCATTTGATTTTAGGCACCACCACACCACTCTGTGTGCAAAATGGGCATTATGGCAAAAAGTTAATAAAATAAAAACATTATTATATACATATGTAATATAAGATTCATATGAACTAACCAGACATGACTATTTCTAATCACAAATGGAAACTTTGTTTTCTTAATCACCCTTGAATAACCGTCTTTTTCATTTTATTCAACTCTGCTTGTTATTCTGCTGTCCTTATTCAAAGGGGGGTTAATCAAAGGTGGCCAGGTTTACCTGCCTTACTGTAACATGACTACCAACCCCGGTGGTGTCTTAGAGTGCCGCTGCCCCCCCCGCCCCGTAATATGCTCAAGTGTCTGTCGCGGCTGACTTGGCAACACCGCGGAGCGTTGCCGGGGCGAGGGCAGATTAAGTGGCCAATCAGGGCTTGAACAGCGAGGTAATCGTTCCACTCGGTAATGCGGGTGTCAGGATTACTCTAGTTCTTTAAAATGGCACGACAGACTTTGGTGGGGTTGTTTTAAAGAGCAACATCCAGTATAAACACGTCGTTTTTGTTTTTATGGAGTAACAGGATGATGTAAATTCCCTGATTGAGAATAAATAGATTATCGTATAAACGCTACTGTACTACTGAAATATTCTTGTGCTGTAGTGATAGAACCTCTGGCTGTAACACCTAGCAATATTATTTACTAATATGTAACATTTGCTTTGCTTTCAATTCTGTCTTTTAGTAGATAAGCTGCTTGACTGTGTATTGACCGTGTATGCTTGCCGACTCACAACCCTTATTTGACTTGTTTACGCTAGCCAGTAAGCAACCATTTTATGTGCATTTAAATTCCGGGAACATCCATTGAATAAATGTGGTCCACAATCTAGACATACCACAATACCTCATTAGACTCGTTAGAAAAAGTGAAATTGCGACTTTGTTCTGCAAAAAAGAAAAAAACTTTTGACTTTCTCATTGACTTCCATTCATTGAGAGTCATCCACTGTGTTTTGAAGCCAAGCGCCCGTTGGCCATTAGTAGTACTGCACACCTTTATGCTTCACCATTATGTGAAGTATTTGGTGAGGATGCGACGTAGCGTTAGCCTGACACTCAGGTTGCGCCAGAGGGGAATTCCTGGTGAGAGAAAAAAAAACAGGGAACCTGACCTGGCTGGCTACGCAGCGCTTGGCACAGCCCCATAGCATTAGCGTTGCTGCCGGGCTGTACAGTTGGCAGCCTCCGCCATTACGTGCCTCTAGTCTCTGGTCTGCTCTGCCCTTGAAACCAGGCCCTGGCAACAGGGGCTCATGTGCATGTAAACATACATGGTGGCAGATGTAGCTGGCGGGCACTAATGAGCTTATATGCTCTTCAACACACACACACAAATCTCAGTGTGCGCAAGGGGCTTATATGAGTGCTCGTGCACATTGCACATGCATGCTGTTGTCCTGCGCAACATCGGCGGGGAGAGAGAGAGATAAAAGCCATCGTGTAGACAGCACGGGTGACTTTCAAGAAATTTCCACAAGCGAATGTTTTCTGTAACTAAATAGGTGCAACAAATCCTCTTAGAAACTTCTTAGGCACCAAGGCATCTGGGAAAAAAGGGAGAAACCTTCTCCTGGGCAGGTTTGCAGGAGTTCATGCTGTGCACTTTGGCAAGGACACTCTCCCCAAGGAAGTCAAGGAAGAAACATTAACGTGACGCATTTGCAATGTGAGAAATTCTGCATAATGCGATGTGTCACAATGTAAGCCCTTCGGGAGAATCGAGCCATTATGGACGTTTACGGTTAAATTGTTTGGATTCCTACCGAACGTTTACAGTCATTTTTGTTGGCCCGGGTACCTGGCTGTTTAGCAACTCTAACTGTGCTCGCGCTACGCCTGCATTCCTTGCTGTACTGAATACTGTTAAATTAAATGTGCCTATAGGGCATTAGAATGAGTCACCAGATGACTGATGTTAGAAAATAACTAATTATGCCAGGGTTTCAATAGGAAACAACTCCATATTAATGTGACTGTATCATCTCCGTTTAGGTATTGGCTAATGCTGATGCTGAATTTAAGTTTGAAATGTCTGTCTGCATTCGCCGGCTAATCCAGCCACTATGACTTTAGGCTTACCAATTTCCCCTACTTCCTTCAGAACTAGTTTCCTCGGTCTGATTGCTATTTACATATTCGGGCAAATAAGCATGGTATTCAGCTCGGTGGTTTGTTTGTCGATTTGCTCTTTGCGTTTCTATCTCCCTTTGGGCAACAGATTGAATTAATGTTTGTAGACATTGAGATGCCACACATGAGAAAACAAGAGATTGTGCAAAATTGCAAAACTCTCCCAATTATAGCTCTACAAACACGTTAATTTTGAGAGCAATGCCGATTTCTTTCTTCAGTAGCACAGGCACAATAATTAGCTTAATTTACATGCTACTCTATTTGAATAGATCAAAGAGCAGAAGTAGTTTACTCATAGTTAAGGCCACACACACACACACACACACACGCACAGGTTGCTTTTCAACTAGTAGGTGGGGAAGGGGTGTGCGCCTATACTACATCATCACATTTTCCCTCAGTTGGTCAATATGCCTCAAGGCATTATCAATTGCAATTCCGTAATGATGAACTTAATTATGTCCCTTTGCCTGTAGGGACCAATTAATATAGTGCGTGTGCGTGCAAGCACATGCACATACACGCACACACACACACACACACACACACACACACACGCACGCGCACACAAACACATAAACACATAAACATTGCAATACAGTGTGTACCTATGTGTAGGCATGTACTTGTATGTCTTTCTTGGCCAATAGGCGTGAGCGTGCTTACTGTACCTTTCCTGGTCTACACTCTGACTTTCATCCCCTGCTCTTCCTAGCCCACATCTCCTTAATTACGTGCTGGAAGGTGTTTGGCCTCCCTGCTGATTTGGCCATTACAGGCCACCGTAGGAAGCAGGGCGGCTGCCAGAGATGCTAAGCCGACGCTAAGGCTCCAGGCTCGCTGGGTGCTCACCTGGGGTAAATGGGGGCATCTCTTCCTGCTGGCTCTCATGGCCGTCCTCCCCTCGGGCGCCGTGCGGATGTGGAAGAGGGCCTGGATGACGCTCTGCGCCGCCTGGGTCTTGGCCAGCTTCTTGCTGCGCCCGCGGCCCTCGAACACCCGCCCGTCCACCCGTACCGCCATCACGAAGCTGCGCAGCCGGCGGCCCTCGCTGCGCTCCAGCAGGCAGGCGTAGCGCAGGCCCGGACGCAGCTCGTTGAGGAGTGCCACGGGGCTCTTGGGGCCCTCGGGTTCCCCGGGCCACTCTTGGGGCTCGGGGACGTCACCGACGACGCCCAGCCTCCGCTGAGCCTGCACCATGAGGTCCAGGGTGTGGCGGAGAAGCCTTCCGTGGCGCAGCAGCTCGCTCTCGGCCGCCGAGCTGCGCAGGGAGAGGCCGCTGGCGGCGGACTCGAACTCCTTGAAGAGCGTGTCGGGGAAGTCGGCCTGGTCCGAGGTGAAGTCGGCGGTGGGGCTGGGAAGGCCGCCCATGGCCAGGTGGGCCTGCGGCGCGTTGGGGAACTGGACGAAGGACTTGAGGGCCAGCTCGGCTGCCCTCATCTTGGCCTTCTTCTTGGTGGGGCCGACGCCCTCAAAGGTCAGCCCGTTCACCTCCACGGCAATGGAGAAGACGGGCGCGTGGACCGGGCCGGTCTGGGACGCCACGCGGTACTGGAGGCCCGGGCGGAGCTCGTTGAGCTGCACCAGGGCGTTCTTCGGCGCGTCCGACCAGGACAGCTTCTTGTAGATGAGGCGGAGCTGGCGCAGTCGTCCGTTGGTGTCCTCCTCCAGCGGACGCTTCCGCTTTGTGCCGGAAGTCCCGCCTCCTCGCGACGAGTCAGAGCAGAAGATTGACTGGCGGTCGCCGGAGCCAATGGCGCGATCCTCTAAGTTGCCGACGTTGCGGTTTTCCTTCACCTCTGCGCTGCTCGTGCCTGGTTAAAAATAAATGAAGGAGAAGCAAAAGCAGACCAGAAACGGTGTCATTCAGAGGTATAAAGGAGAAGAAGAAAAAACAAAACAGCTCAGTAGACAAGAGCCGGAGAATGCAGTTATTACTGTGTTCACATTCATTCTGCACAACAGCGCAAAATGAATCAGGGGAAATCTCTGGTGGCAGGCTCAGCCACTTGATACACATGGTAATGAAGGAGTCTACTGTCATCGCTCTGAGGCGAGCCCACTTCATAGAGCATGCGGTTCTATCGTATTTAAGTGCATTAAAACCAAAACACAAATCCTCAAAAAATGGGGACATTATCTGCCAAATCGTCTTGTAATCTGCGCCTAAATTGGTTTTGAGTCTGCGGCATAAGGGGGAAACATTTCTCCCTGTGGCAAATGCAAAGCGTCAATCCCATTTGTAATGGGTGGGGGATTGCACGGAGTCCTGCACATTGTGAGAAGGGATGAGAGAAATAACTGCAGCTAGCTCGCTTTATTTCACACTCTGATCCTCTGCGAGGACACAGCTAGCACGCTCCTCAAACCCAGTTAGAGGGAGGTGGCGGTGTGTTGCATTTCTGATGGGAAAGGAACAGAACTAGGGCGTTCAGATCTTGTCAACAGAATGCTAATGGTGAAATTGGGCGTCAGCAACAAGCAGAATCCCACCTTAACTACAGTAGAGAGAAAACTACATTACAGACATGGTGCTTGGTTCAGTTACCGCAGCTGTGACACTATTAGCATGGAACTATACTTAACTATACTTAATGACTTATAAAACAAAAACGATATTATTTATTTCAGTCATGACCACTATGTCAAAGTAGTATGTTATTAGCAGTAGTTATTTATATTTGGAGGTTTGGCTCTGTTCTGGGAGATCCCTGCCATTCCATGCTCATACATGGAAAGCACTATTGGCCGATGCATGTGAAGCAGCAATCAGCTGGTCTGTCAGCTGACGTCTTAGCTAGGGGTCCTGCCTGAACTTCTGCTGTGCTTTATATTTGTCATGCTGCTTTCTTTAACACTAAGGGAAATGTGACTTATATGGCACGAGCTCGACACGAGAGAGTAATCAAATTTCACATTTAGACTTCCAAACTGTTGGAGGCCTGCGGGAGACATAAAAAGATCGCTTTGATATTTAGGCTTCTCTGACATTGATGGAGCGGCTCACTGACAGAGAGAGAGAGAGAGGGGGGGGGGGGGGTTGG
>JAODTR010000013.1:404778-421544 GCA_025399935.1 Amblyopsis rosae | reverse complement strand
TCTCTCTTCCCGTTGTCCTCCACTGAACTCGCCCAACTTTCACTTCTTACTTCATCGTCTCTCTCTCCCTCTCTCTCTCTCTCTCTCCTCCCATTTCTCCTCTCTTTGGAGAGGGGTGTCTGTCAGCATAACTCAACCCGTCAGCTCATGTGGGAAGAAGCCTATGTGTGTGTGTGTGTGTGCATTTCTGCGTGTGCTTGTGTGAGTGCATTGTGTTTGTTTGATGGTGTGCCTTCATGGCAGACATAACTGGCGCTCTCTTTTCCCACTGCCTTCTAATGAGGTGTGACTTGTGTCTTGTGGAGGACTGGACAGTCGATCAAACCCCCCCCGCCCCAACCAAAATATCCTCTCCCTGACCCTCTCTTTCTCACTCCTCCTCGTCTTCCAGTCAATGGAAGTCAAAGTTCCACCCGTCAAGATGGAAGAAGTTAGCTGGGAAAAGTAAATATTGGATTCGCCAACATTTGCTTCTTCTCGTCCCCCAATGTAGGTGGGTTTATATGGAACATTTGTGTCTTTCCAAATGGAATCGTTCCGGTTGAAGATTTCGGGTTAGCTTTTTTACATGGGATGTCGCCAAACCGGGTCTGGTGTTTACGTGCGCCGTTGCAATGAATCGATTCGGGATAGATTAGTTTAACATGCATACATTATGGCTCGGTAATGTAACATGTCCTGTTAGCAAAAAGGCTAAAACCAGCTAGCTTCTAGTTGCAGGCACGTCGGGGAAAGTGAGGAATTTGTGTAACTGGTGAAGAGAATTGCGGCTCCTGACGAAATGAATGAAAGGGAGCTAGTATAGTGAGAACTAGTACTGGTAGCATTAGATAGAACAGGATATATACCCCTCTGCTTCTGAATGAAAGTTCAGTCGGGTTGGGCCTTTCTCTGTTTGCCGTTTGAGGTGTTTACATGGAGCCTTTTCATTTGGGTTGGGCTTCATGTAAAAATAAACTAATAGGGTTCATGTAAACGCAGCTAGTGTTTCCCAACCCTGCCCTGCATGTTTTAGACACACCTGATTCAAATGAGTGGGTCAATATCAGGCTTCTAACGACCCATTCATGTGAATCAGGTGTGTTGGGAGCATGGAGACCTCTAATACACGCAGGGCAGCAGCTCCTCAGGATCGGGATTGAGGAACACTGGTCTGCAACTTATACCCACAAAAGCGGACATTTAGCTAACGCATCCCACAGCACTGTCAAGTGTCAAGTGGCTAAGGAAACACATTCAGACGTTGTGCGCTGCTCGTATGTTCGAGCAGTATCCGCCCTTGGCGGCATCGCTTAGCTACAAAGCTGCCTGTGTACAGTTATCATCTCCTCTCATTAAGTCAGCGAGCCTGCATGCCACGAGTCCCCCGGCCAGTCACATGTAATGTGAAGCAGGCTCATTAAGTCCGTCACGTCACTTTCATTTAAAAGCTATCTGACGGCATTAGGCGCCTCAGAGAGGGGGCGCTGATGGCCCCAGTCCCGGCATGTCCAATGACTTACTCCCGCTTAGCGCTTCACATTTCCCTAACTTTCACTCATTGCAGCTTTAATTTAAAAACATATTCCAATGTAATCTTTTGTTAAACGTGTGAGGTACAGTTGTAATCTAATAAACCTCATTAGTGAGAAATAAGGGCCTGATGAAGATGAGGGGATTTTCAAGAGGCCTGCTTAAATGTCCTGCTTTGGCCCTGAAAGAAAATGTGGCGAGCGACTAATTGCTGAAATAGCTTGGGTAGACATTACGTTGAGAGGCTCGGCAGTGAAATTGCCTCTCGGCGAGACAATGCATTGTGTTGCTTCTATGTCAGTTGGTTACAAATGCATGCATTGTGCATTACAATGAGCCCTGCTGTTCTTTTCACTGCCAATAAATGCAGAGCTTATACACACTTATTTTAATGATCAAATCCTGCGGTTGTCGTTTCAGTCACAGACTCAGCGTTTGCTAAAGAGGTTGACTGTAATCTAATACCACAGTAGTTTAACCAAATGACTACCAATTGCCTTGAGAAATGGGCAAATGAATTAAGACAATATTACTATTGCGTTAAAGTGATTAAGTGGAATATTGCACCCTCATAAACCAAAACAACCCCTCAGGCATAAATGGTAATGTGAGCTCAGAGAAGAAGCAGCATTTGCTGCATTTGTTTCTCTTCATGTAAACATCTTGTCACCCGCTCAGACAGTTGCTTGATTCATCTTATACATCAAATAAAAGGCATGAAAAAAAAACGAAGAAGAGAAAACACGCCAAAGAAACATTTGTTTAGACATACTGCTGCAGAGAGCTTACAGCTCAGACTAGCATAAGCAAATATCCTCTATCTTAAAAAACACCATAATTTTCCTGTGTTGCTGTCTGAGGAGACATGAAAAGCCTTGACTAATTTTGAAATCTGTCTAACATGTACTTTAGCCAATTATCTGCTTTGAAAATATGTTTTATAAAATCAGCTTTGTCCCCAGATGTCACACCAATTCTGTCGTCTCTGACCTATCATTCCACTTCTAACCAGGTAACAAATTAAAGTTGTAGTCAGTCAGTAATTCTGGTGATTGTTTATATTTGAACTCGATCAAAACATAAAACACTCATGAAAAACTCCTCATTGCCATAGGCTGCTCCCTCAGAAGCTCCACCCCTACACATTGAAAACGCATTGTCAAGGCTAGAATAGAAGGTGTATTAGCTTACAATAACTGACTTTACCTTTAAGTTGAGGCAAAAAAAAATAAATTCAGCACAAGCTGAAATGGAAAAAATCTGTCTAAAATGGAAATTAGCTGTAAAGGTCAAATAAAAAAGATTAAATAGGAAACATGAAAGACCACGTGACCATAACAGCGATGGTGGGGCTATCAATTTGTCCTTGTGGGTGTCTGTCATTGAAGCAATCTAATTGGGAAACCCCCGTCGCACCCCATAACCCCCCCCCCCTTTCCCCCGAGGTGATCATTATCGCTGAGCATGTGTCAGCGGCCATTATAGGGAGCACGGCTGCCCGGAGACGCGCAGGTGTAGCGCCATGTTCTCAGAGTCCCGGGCCATCCTCACGGGGGAATACGATGTATGAACACATAAATCATGGACCGCTCAGCACAACCCACCAGGGACTACCAGGAACGGAAAAAGACTTGGGCTGCTCAGGAATCTTGATAAAAAAAGATAGAAAATGATCAAGGACCACCTTTCCTACCCAAATATGTCAGTGTGTACAACATGTGCTAGACTATATGGAGAGGTATGAGTAGCTTGCATTTACACAAATATTGATTAATAAAACAAAATATGAAAATGCCGTTAAGGTGTTGCTGTGAATGTTCAAGATTGTTCTCTAGTCGGTGGTGATCCTGCACCTCCCACAACACAAGTCACATACTAAGATGTTTCTCTACCCCCCCTTAAACTTACGAACACTGGGGGAAAAGGGGGGCGCACTATAACACATTGTCACCTACTGTATAGGCCACAGAGGAGGAGAAGAGAGATGGAGGCGTGCGGTGATCTCCCAGGGCCGTCTAATATTTGGCTCCGGGGAGCTCTGACAAAACCCCATTACGCACAGTTCGTTCTGCGCCGTGCTGTGATTGACAGCGATCCATGGGGAGTGTTCACAGGGGGCAGGAGGCTGTGTGCGTGTGTGTGTGCGTGTGTGTGTGTATGCATGTGTGTGCGTGTGTCCGTGTTTGTGTGCGTGTGTGTGCT
The DNA here is from genome assembly GCA_025399935.1 of Amblyopsis rosae. Lineage (NCBI taxonomy): Eukaryota > Metazoa > Chordata > Actinopteri > Percopsiformes > Amblyopsidae > Amblyopsis > Amblyopsis rosae. The sequence goes on along the minus strand of JAODTR010000013.1, from coordinate 417,830 downwards.
TGTGTGTGTGTGTACGTGTGTCCGTTTGTGTGTGCATGTGCGTGTGTATGTGTGTGTACATGCATGTGTGTGTGCATGTGTGCGTGTGTGGTGTGCATGTGTGTGCGCGTGTGTGTGTTGTGTGTGTTACTGCTGATCATGCACAAACCTCAACTCACCTCGGCCGCCAAGCCGAGTACTTTACACTGCCTTTGTCCATTCTGTGCGTCAATACCCCGCAAACCCCCAATGCCCCCCCCCCCACCCACCCACACACACATCCTCTTCTCCCCCACCTCCCCTCGATTCCTCGTTCCTGCTCCTTTGCCCCTTCCTCCCCCTGCCATACCCTCTCCCCCTTTCTCTACTGTCTACAAAGCTATAGGAGACAAATGAAACAGCTCCCGGTAATGGAGGAGACATAAGCCCCTGGCAGCGCTCTATTAGCCGCCCCTCGGCCTGCTTGTTTGCTAACAGACTGGATTAATGCCTTGTACCTGGTCTGGCAGCCTACCTGAGCAGAGCAGCGGCTGTACAGCGCAGCCAGATAAAAGAAACGCCACTAGACCATTCTTTATTTGTTATTTTAAACATCAACGTGCAATCATTATTTACTAGACGTATCACCTATATTAAAAACAGACATGGGGCCTACAAGGAGCACATCACGTCAGCGAAGTTGCACCTAGACCACACTTTTAAATGTGGATATGGATGTTGTTTGATGAAAATAATATGGATGTTGTTTGACGATAATAAAAGATACCTTGGGCAAGAATCTACACTGACACAGCATACCGCATGATTAAACAGAAATGTTATTGACAGCCTACCGACATCTTCAAATGGCAAAACAGCACAGCTTATCCTTAAGTAATTACATTATTTAATTCGACTCAAGTCTCTGTAGGTTTAAAACACAGGTGAGCATGGTTGCTATGTTGCTGGATTTTAACCTATCATGTCGACTGTCGACTGAAAACATGAGATGACCACGAAACAGCTTGTAACAAGCAATGCGATCCAAACACGAAGTAAATGGGGAGCTCTTTTTCATTTAGTTAAACTACTGTGACATTACTGGTGCATTAGCGGCTGAAGGTGAACCACTTTTGGGCATGACACCGGCTACACTGTCCCCCGTGTGATGCTCGCAGGGCCAGTCAACAAAGTTGAGCGTAAGCTACATATTTTTACTGTGGATAGATGGTAATGTTGCTACTATAATTAGTAATTAAACCATAAAAGCCTACATGTCACACAAAACCTTTTAGTAACATCTATAACAACAAATGCATTCTGTATCTGAATTTGATTTCTGTCTTTGGGTGGCACAGGCACACTCGTGACTACGCCAGTGAGCAGCCTCCTCCTTTTCTAATTCTTCCCCCCTCTCTCTCTCTCTCTCTCTGGCTCTCTCTATCTTGCTCTCTCTCTCCACGTAAGTGAATGGTTAATTTCGGCAGTGGAGAGACTCTTGACCCTGCATCTGCCTCAACTGCTCAGGTCTAGCGGGCCGACAGGCATACTAATGGAACAGATGTGCCTGTCTCCTCAGAATCCCCCCCCCACACACACACACTTGCAGTCATGCCACCATTGTCATGTCAACCAACAGAGATCTGTTACTATTATCATTGGCTACTCTCATCCATTACATCTCAACTCACATACATCTCAATGATTAGGACACTGGTCAAGGGAAATTGTTGTTGTGCTGATAGTAACACTGGATTATGCAAAAGAGATCAATGCAAGTTCAGGGATATTGTGAGGACACATAGCAAGAAATCAGCAATCACAAACAAATTAGAGTAGCTTTTTGAGAAACAATGTACAGTATATATAATATACCCAAATTATATTGAAACCATTTTAATATAACATATAATATAACACATATAACAACATATAATATAAATATGAATACATTCAAGTACTGTATGTTAACTCAGGTACACACGCATGTTAATTCCTATATTACAAGCACCAATTATATTGTAAATAATGGAGTCAGACTTATTCAATGCTGATATTCAGTCAGGTCATTAGACTGATGAATGAAACTTTTACACAGTCACAAACAATGGGCTGATGGCCCAATGAATCACGATGAGTCATCAGTGTGATTCAGTAGATCCGAGACATCACTGTGAGTGCGATACCTGTTGTCTGGAGGAAGTACGCAGCGGGGCATTTTCACACCTTGATTTACGTCACAATCAGCTCTTCCTCTGAGAAAACAACCACAACGCCCCATGTACACAAACACACTCCGCTGTTCTTAAAGGTGTAGTCACTCATTCTGGAGAAAGACTGTTAATGTTTGGACTTGATCAAAACAGTGCCATAGGGTGCTCCCTTAGAAGCCCCGCCCCCTTCACTGCCATAGGGTTCTTCCTCAGAAGCTCAGCCACCACACAATGGTCACACATTGCCAAGGGAAATTGCTGTTGTGTGGTGCGGTCTGCACCATTTTTTTTTCTTTTCTTTTGTTTCCCGTTTACAGAGCCAGGGCTGATAGTAACACTGGATTATTTCTTCAGTGTGCACACAGAACGAGCTAGTTAGTGGACCATGAGGAGACATTCCCTAAATTTGACACAAAGTATATTATCTTAAAATCGCTGATTTTGATCGATGACTAAAGAGCAAGAATGGGGGAGGTGGTGGTGCTGTGGGGAGGAAGGGGAAGGAGGTGATGTGGGGCGAAGCGGGAGGAGGTGGTGTCGGGGGAAAGGGCCGCTCGGTCACAATGTTCTGCCCTGAGGGGTCCGTTTTTTTGTTGGAGGTGATGATGGGTGGAGGTCTCTCTACCACACACACACACACACACACGCACACACACAAACCGACACAGGCGATGCGTCATGCTGTCAGGCACCCCGGGGCAGCGCTGCATGTACCATGTCGGGGAAGAGAAATGATCCGTGAATCCTGGGGGAGCGGCCGACTAATGCGCGCTGAGCCCTGCGCGTCCCTGCCCAACCTGGATAAGTGACACAAAAGGTTCCCTCCTCCCTCCGCCGAGCCTCATTCTTTATACATCTCTCAGAGTAACTGGAGAACATCTTTACAAAGCCCCCTCTCTCTCTCTCTCTCTCTCTCTCTATCTCTGTGACCTAGGATAAGTTAAAAGTGGAGTTAGTTTTTGCTTTCGGTCAAAGCAAAAACACATCTCCCTTTAATGCCATACTGTACAATGCTCCCTCAGTTGCTCCGCCCACTTAACTTAGACACACATTGCCAAGACTGGGACAGTGTTGTGTGGTGCACCATGCACCACTTTGTTTGTGCTCTCATGTACAGTTATTCCGTGCCCACACAGAGCCGAAAGCTAGCGGACAGCGAGGAGATATTTGCTGAATACTACAATATCATTGACTCCGCCCCCTTGACGCAGATTGAGGCATATGGTGCATTAAAATGGTCCAAATGAAGGCCACCATTTGTTGTAGTAGTCACAACATCGTAAGTGTAAATTATCTTAAATCTGCAAGTTCACGAGTTGATACAGTTGATACATAGGCTACCGGTACAGTACAAATAGGCTATTATTTGACATAATATAGTGGCTGGCAGTAAAAAATAAGAAGTTACATACAGTATATAGTATGTCACCATTTTCGTTTCATCTCGTTTCACCGTATGTTGTTGAAATACAAAGTACCGGTAAGTCAGCTCTAGAAAATAAGCAAGAAGAACTACAAGCATTTCTGGGTCCATGTCACCGTTACCTAGTAACGGTCTCCATACAACTTAACCACTTGAACGCAAGGCTTTAGTGTACACGACTTTGCATTTCGTAGTCACTCAGCAGTATTCGCGACACACCGGTTCCAGTCAAACTACAGCCGAGATAGCGTATGTATTCCCTCAATTCCGGTGTGTGCATGTTCAGTGCATACGTAAGAACCTTTTGCATGCACTGGTTTCTCCTAGGACTGTTCCGAGTGGGAACTGCATCTGGTTCTAGGAAGCTTATTTTTGGATAATTCATGTGCTTTTGAGGTTGCGAATATGATGAAATTGTGCAAAAGGAGTTAAGTTGTGCTAAGATAAAAACATATGTACCAGCTTATTGTTTGCTTCTACAGCTAACAATTTTGTGATAACCCTCATGTGATATTATAATATTTTTTTCGTTATTTGACAATTTATGTTTGTCACTAATCTGCTACATCCGTCCATAATGGGTACATTCGGCCGTGATGGCTGGAACCCAAGCCGACCCGAGCAAGATGCCACATAGGTCCCGTCTGGGTTTTGACCGAGGCTTTGGCAGAAGCCAAGCCGAACTTGATGCAGCAAGTCCTTGACTTTCATCATGTGCCGCTAATCTGGATCATACCTAAATGTATTTATATATTCTATGTGCTATATAAAAATGTACAATCTCAAATTAATTTAGCATCGCCTTGAAAGCTAATTTTTATTATTATAAAATATATTCAGGGGTCAAGGGGTTAAAAGTGTCTATATGAAATGTTATTATATATATACGTATATAGTATCATAGTGAAGTCATTTTGGTGTTTACCCTGCCTTCTTCCTGGATCCACTCCAGCGTGTTCGAGGGAGGCATTTATACACTGCAAAAACTAACATCTAACTTAGTGTGATAATCTTGTTTTTAGATTTAAAATCTCATTGACTTGTTTCTAATATAAATGGCTTATCTAGTGACTTAAATTAAGTAAATCTTAATTTAAGAAATCTGATCAAGTGACTTTTACTTAATGCACTGGCAGACAAAATTGCTTGTTTTAAGCATAAGAAAGCTCACAACTAATATATATGCACTTATATTTGTTAGGGTATTTTTTCCAGTGCACATTTTCACACGCCAGCGTTTGTGAAACAAACACCCCTGATTACTAAATTACATCAGGCACAACAAGTGTCTACGCAGATCTGCAATAAAGCGAATTGAAATTTCAACTAATTTGTGACCAAACATAAATCCACAGTTACACATTGCAAGGTGTGGTGGGACAAGGTGTGTGTGCATGTACTGTGTGTGCGTGTGTGTGTGTGTGTTTGTATGTGTGGGGGGTCGGAGAGCAGCTTCCTTTGTAGCCATTGTGTCAGAGCACAGTCCCGATCCTCCCTCCCCACCCGCACACACACACATATGCACAGCCAGAGGCTACAGCCACCATAGAAGCAGTAATAGAGTGAACACACATTTTCATTAGCTATCGATTCATTTCCGATTCTCCATTAATTTTAGCAAAGGGGCCCCCAGCGGCACGTGTTGGCCTTTCGCCACCGTGGGCCACGTTTCTGAGCTCTGAGCTCCGCCTGACATAACCGTTGTAATTACAGCGCTCCTTCCCCACAAGCTGTTCGCAGTCTCTTACAGCTGTAACAAACTGAATGGGTATTTTAGCACCCCACCCCCCCTCCAAACACACACACACACACACAAAGAGGCAAGGAAGAATGTTGAGAAGAAATAAAGGGAGCACAAAGCGAGGCTATCACCTACAGGTGTGACGTTTGACGCGCATAAAATGTTAGCGCACGGCACTGTTGAGGAGTTATACCTTTGTATATACCTTTCCAGCCTTAATTGTTCAAATGCTTCGCCTCGAACAAAGGCAAACCTGTCTGAAATGAAAAATGAAGGCTTCCGGAGACTTCCGGAGCTGAGAGACAAGAGGAAGCCTACATCAAACACCAGTAACTAGTGAATATGGATGATTCTCCATCGAGGAGACCACAAGCTTAATGGACATTACCATCACCACACACGCATGTGAGATGTGACAGGGGTGATAGGGACCCTTGGCCCCAGGGTCAGAGGTCACTGTGACAGATGCAATGATATGCCCGCATGCACACAACCAGAGATGGGAAACCTTACCTGATTGACGCAACATAGAAAGGGCAGGTGGCATTGAGGAAGAAATACAGAGATATGTTAGTTTCCATTGAACATGTCAATAGTTACATTGTTTTCAAGCTCCATCTGATCTGACTTGCAGTGAATTAATGATAACACACCAAATATTAAAATGTTTATGGTATAGGTCCAGGACAAATGGACTGTGTTTATATAGCACTTCCATCCAAAGTGCTTTACAGTATTTTGCCTGACATTCACCCATTCACACATTGATGATGATTGCTGCCATGCAAGGTGCAACCAACCACTGGGAGCAGTTGAGGGTTAGGCACTTTGCTCAAGGATGCTTACAGGTAAGTCAACATTGGGGTTTGAATCCACAACCTTCTGCCTGGGAGCCCAACACCCAGACCACTTGACCATCCTGTCCCCAGGACAAGCCTAATATATCTGTGTAACTACTGTTCGGCAAAATACTTTTAAAGACTTAAAGACATTTAAAGCATACTACTAGATAATCTGATACAACTTTCCACTTTTATTTACTACTATTTACATACAATATATACTTATAAAATAAGAAGAAAATTGGTCGCTTGTTTACATTCCAGGCTTTGGTTGCCTAGGTATCCCTCTCGCATATATTTCCCACCCGAAATGTTTCAGTCAATCTGTCAGTCAACGATATCCTCAGCTCCAATTGGAAGTCAATCGCGTTGCCGTCACTTCAAGTCGCCGAACCTCATTGACTTTCCATCGTCTCTCATCGCTACATCGCCATGCTAGTTGCTTTGCGGTGTGTCCGGGGCTTAACGGTCCATGAGGCGTGTCAGGCTAGCATGTCTCTGGAGGCAGCGGTGATCCAACAAGGGAGAAGGGAATCCGGTGCTGCATGCAACCAACTGGTACGCCACTGTGCAGCTGAATCCCTCAAAATAGTTTCTTGCAACACTGGCTATTTTGGTATGTCCACTAAAACTCTCAACGTTTACCAATCCACAATAGAAATAGAATGTTGGCATGGTAGCTTTACAGCATATGACTCATGTTTTTGATGAGGACAGTGAAAACAGCTTCTAAAATCATATGGTCACAACAGTTACAGGATGTATATACTAGCGCCGCAGCAGGAAGAAAGTGCTTCATATCATGAAGGACTCAAGCCATACGGCGCACAACCTATCTTCTTATCGCCTGTCAGGGAGGCACTTACAGAATATCAGCGCTCGGACCTGTTGCCTCAGAGACAGTTTTAACCCTCAGACAGTGGCACTTAAACTATTGTTGTGGCTGTGGACTGACTTCTTTATTTTGCTTGTTTTTAGTATGGCTGTTATACAATTTTTTATTTTGTTTTACTATAGCATGTTTAGGTGTGTCTATATATATATATATATATATATACATATATACTGCATATATACACAGTATATATAGAGCTGAGTATGTAGTTTGCGCCCATTAAATACATATAAATAATACATATATATATATATATATATGTATTATATATACACACTGCAAAAACTATATCTAATTTAGTGTGATAATCTTATTTTTAGATTTAAAATTTAGTTGAAATTGTTTCTAATATAAATGGCTTATCTAGTAAATTAATTTAAGTAAATGTGCACTTGGTTTAAGAAATCTTATCAAGTGAATTTCACTTACTGCATGTGAGCCAATTTAGCGTGTTTTAAGCATAAGAAAAATCAGATTATTTCACTTAAATAGTGCCACATTTGTAAGGCACATGCATTTGTGGGATCAGCAGCAAAGATGAGTATGTGGGTTGCGCCCGTGAAATATTTGACACATTTTCTCTGACAATATCAAACAGCTTTTCTTTGCTGTTGACTCTTGTTTGGTGTTGTTTAGAGGATTGGATGATTGAAGTCTGAAGAAACAAGACATTGGCAATTTAACAATGTATTAATTTAACAGGAGCGTCAGTAGTGTGTGGAAAAACCACACACAGCCACAACCGGCTGGCATCATCTCCTCATGCTGGTCACCATGGTCACACACTGCTGTGGGATGGCATCCCATTCTTCATGCAGCATTGGTCGCAAGTCAGCCGATGTGGTTGTGTTGGTCACTCTGGAACGAACAGCAGTCCAAGCTGATCCCACAAGTGTCAACTAATGTCCATACTTTTTGTGCGTAGTTTATATATATATGTATTTGTTTTTATGTATTATTCTAAATAGGCTTTTTACTGTATTATATTTTGTACTTATAGATTTCATAGGCAGAGAGCGCCACAGCCAAAACACATTTCATTGCACTCTATTCTACATTGTACTTTTAATGCACATGACAATAAACTTGAAACTTGAACTTGAACTAGTAGCTATACAGTCTCACCCACACAAAGTGAAAGGATACACATATATAGCATAGTGGTTTTACTGTACAACAAATACGCAGTGGAAAGAAATGTGCTTCTTTCATGCCGCTTTGGGCTGCCCAGAGGTACAGAGGGAACAAATAACTCTGCTCTGGTTCATCTATCACACTAGCTGCCTTCCATGTTCCACAAAAGATGGGGAGGGGGGGGAAATGAAAAAACAAATGGAAAACCAAATCAATTACACAAAAAAGAATCATGTCACCTGTCAAATTTATACTCAGCACGGTGTTGTTTTCTTTTTTCTCCCGACGTGTGCATTTCCAAGATTGAATCTTGAAAACCTTATACATTATTAACTATGCTCCATCAAATTACCAAGGCATATTCTTTTCTCCACCCCACTCTCTCTCTCTCTCTCCCATGCTCTCTCTCTCTATCCCTCTCTCTCTCTCTCCCATGCTCTCTCTCTCTCTCTCCCATGCTCTCTCTCTCTATCCCTCTCTCTCTCCCATGCTCTCTCTCTCTATCCCTATCTCTCTCTCCCATGCTCTCTCTCTCTCTCATGCTCTCTCTCTCTCTCTCTCGCGCGCTCCCTCTCGTGCTCTCTCTCATGCTTTCCTTCTCTCTCTCATGCTCTCTCTTTCTCTCTCATGCTTTCCCTCTCACTCTCTCATGCTCTCTCTTTCTCTCTCTCATGCTCTATCTCTCTTTCTCTCTCATGCTTTCCCTCTCTCTCTCATGCTCTCTCTCTTTCTCTCTCCATCCCGCTCTCTCTAATGCTCTCTGTCTCTGACTGATGTGTTCTGTGAAAACATGCATTTGTACTCTTTATAATCCTGCAACACCTGTTGATTATGCCCACATGAGAGTCCTTTGGGGTTCCTTCAAACTCTTGCTCACAGCAGTACAAAGCAGGAGAGTGGAGAGAACGAGCAAATATGAGTGTGAAAGAGTGAAATCAACCTGCAATACCCATTTAAGTCCCTGACAAAGGAACCCCATGATGTTAGGCTTAAGAAGTAAGCCATGCGGTACTACTGTAACTAACCAGAAAGAATGGGCGGGGGGACCCATACTGAAGGGTTTCATATCCGCTCAGATTAAGGGCACTTGGAGGAAGGCTGAAATAACGACGGCGTTGTCAAGGAAACAAGTGCCACGGCGACACCTTAATCTGGAAGAGTTTAATTGGAAAAAGACTGATAAACATCTTGATATATGTGTGTGTGATACACGGTTAGGTGCTTGCTGATATATTACTGGTGTCATTTTATGAATTTTTGGAAATAATCCTTAAAATAGATACAGACAAATATATTACCAATGACCTGTTACAAGTGTTAATATAAATTGAATGCATAACAATGTAAATAGTTGTTTTGGCCATTTGGATTCAATGTAAACAAAATTGAACAGGTGTTTGCTACAAACTGCTTCACATCCCCCTACATTTATAGCCTTTTAAACCCAAACCACAAGTACACACTGCAGGACACACTATCATTAGCAACTCAGCCGCCATAAGTGAACAGGGAAAACGGCTCATAAAGAACTCTGAGCAAGTGACATGCAAATAAGGAAGAACTCAAGAAATCAACGCCATCTCTCGCCAATTATCTTGTTAATTACAAGCCATTGTGAAGAGCCCCCACTGTCGACTGGAACCCTGATTATACAGCGCATTTGTCCCCCACTTTTTCGCAGCCTAATCAGTAATTACTACCTGCAGCTGGAGCTTTGTACTGAACATACTCGGTCATCTTGAAACAACGGCAAACTGCGGCCGATTCACGGAAGCCCAGGCCTGTCATTCCCTTACATGTTCGGGGGCTGGGGGGTCTTTGGCAGACAGTCAGGGTTGGGTAGGTTATTCATTTTTATTGTTATCTGGTACAGTTACTAGTTACTAGACTAAAATTATAATCAATAACGCAATTTTCAGATTACCGGTACCTAAATTCAGCAACATAATCTGATTGTTTTCCATTACATTTAGATTACTTCACACCTACATGTTCTTTGAAATGCCATCCAAATGAGTTTACTTTTCTTCTGCATACGTCCATTTAAAATAAAAAAAACAGTCTAGTTGTTATCATCTAATAAAAAATAAAAAATAAACTGTATTCTGATGCCACTGTTTTATCTGATATATGTAATGGATTACAGTTACAGGTTTTTTTTATGTAATCAGTTACTTCCCAGTTACTTCCGTTACTTCCCAACTGCATAGCGGTAAATGCACAGAATGAGAATGTGAATTATGACACTTTTTGTCATAATTCTTTAGTGCACGGAACGAGGATCTGATATCTAGAGTAATTCCTTCCAGGCCTTTGTCTTAATTAAGGACTAAGGGTTTGGGTAAAAATGACTATTTTAATACTATTTTACTAATAAAAAAAATTCTCAGCCTGTGTACCAGATAAATACATCAAATAAAAAGCATTTGAGAGCTGACAGCGTTGGCTATAACAGTCAAATGTAATGTGTGACTAATGGTAAATATTATTTTTTTATTTAAATCCATGAACATCAACATATGAACATCATACATTTGTCAGAGATCATCAAACTTCAATACAATAGTAGCATTAAAAATCCACAATAAATAACTAAAGGCGGAAAAAATGCACTTGGTTAAAGAGAGCTCCTGGGACTGCCATTATCAGTCATTCTGTGTGTACAGCCTCCCATGGGGTAGTGTAGAATGTTACCGTGAAAAGACCCAGTGGGGCTTTTACACTCTCAGCTTTTAGCTAACGCTCAGTTATAGGATATATGCAGTACTGTAGCTGCAACAGCACAGGTTTTCTACACCGTAGCTTGACTTTGAACACAGAGAATCACAGTCACACAACCCGAACAGCATGGGAGGTTTTCTACGCTATTATTTTTTTAATGACTGTCAGTATTATTTTTTTATATTTTATTTTTTTATGTAGGCATTCAAGCACCAGGATACACTTTATTATTATTATTATTATTATTATTATTATTATTAGTAGTAGTAGTAGTAGTAGTAATATTATTATTATTATTATTATTATTATTATTATTATTATTAGTAGTAGTAGTAGTAGTAGTAGTAGTAATATTATTATTATTATTATTATTATTATTATTATTATTATTATTAGTAGTAGTAGTAGTAGTAGTAGTAATATTATTATTATTATTATTATTATTATTATTATTATTAGTAGTAGTAGTAGTAGTAGTAATATTATTAATAATATTATTATTTGGTTATAACAACAATACAAAAAAAAGTTTGTTCTGTATGGACGTGCATGTATGTTATTATTTTTCATTTTTTACTTTTGTCTTGTGACCCCCATTAAAGTCTTCCAACGACCACAACCACACACCCGTCCCACTCTGTCTATAGAGGTCACGAGCCCAGGCAGGCGCCAATGTCTTGCTGCAGGAGAAAAAGCAATGCATATAAATGGAGCGGCTCTATTAAGGCGGCGATATTAAAGGATGGGATGGGCTGAGACATCAGGGGTTGTGACCCGGGACGGGTTCCACATGACTGTAACCAAGGTCAGGTACAATGGTGAGGAGGACACTGGGGGCCTGACGCCTCACAGCACATGGATCCAGCGCTGTGACTTACGGGGAAGATGAGTTTGCCCTCTTCCCTTTACTTCCCTCGCTTAAAGGTACAGTACAGCTATTGGCCTATCCCAAGCCCCGCCCCTTTTTGCACTGTCCTCCAAAAAGCACAAGTTTGGAATCCGACAGAAACTCCGTCAACTGTCTGTTTTCCTGTTATAGCTGTCTCTGTTCCTGTTCCTGTTACTAGCGAACAATTTGCTACAAAGCGATGTGCGACAAGCTGTGCGTCCGTTGCTTAAAGGTATAGTCAGCTATTTGTAAGATTATAAACATTTTGTCAAAATGACCAAATATCTCCTTGCATTTTGCTATCTTACTGTTGTCTCCCTCCAAGTGCAGGCATGGAAGGAGAGACGAACAAATTGAAAAAGTTATGAATAAACGCATAATATATCGCTATAAACGATAATGTCTAATTTGTCTTTTTTTGGAAATATACCGATATAAATAAAATGCCGGTATATCGCCCAGCCCTAGTGTGGATGTGTATGTGCGCGCGCATATAGGCGTGTGTGTGTGCTCATGTGGGTGAGCGCACGTGTTAGTGTGTGTGTGTGTGTGTATTTGCGCATGCATGTGTGTTCGAGGCCGCCGAAAATAGGTATACGTAAGTGTGTGTGCATGTGCAAGTGAATGTGTGTGTGTGTGTGTGTGCACGTGACGCGTAACGCGTGTGTTTGTGCTGCATTATCAAAAAATAGATATGCTGGGGTGCTGTGTGCGCGCACACACACACACACGTACAGTGTGTGTGTGTGTATATTTTCTCAGGCGGGTGTGTGTGTGTGTGTGTCTGAGGCCGTTCACACACGGCTGCTCTTCCATTGGTGTGCATGTGCTTGTGTGCATGCGCGTGCAGCCATTCAAACGGGAAACCGACCCGGTGACCTTTGGAGGTCGCGCCTCCAGCGTCAGTCTATAAATCATAGCCTGCTTTCCGTGCCGCTTTGCTGTTTATGAATAGGGAGACCAAACGGGGGGATGTTTAGCCTTGTCGTCTTCTCTGCGTAAAGTCAGGTTGCTCAACACATGCTTTGAACGATCCCCAAAAGGTAATCATGGGAACAATCGGAACAATCAGTTGACGTCCAAGAAAGCTGCTAGAAGGTACAATAGGCCATTAGTAGCCATCTAGGCTAATCAGGCACCATACTTCAACTGTTCACTGTTATGAATGCACAATAATGCTTTTATTGAGCTGCATTGTTTGTTAGCGGTGTGAATCCATTTGCATCCATATCCATA
>JAODTR010000013.1:390456-403860 GCA_025399935.1 Amblyopsis rosae | reverse complement strand
CAGTTGGTCGGTCTGTTGGTTGGTCGGTCAGTTGGTTGGTTGGTCAGTTGGCCGGTCAGTTGGTCGGTCAGTTGGTCTGTTGTTTGGTCTGTCAGTTGGTCGGTCTGTTGGTTGGTCGGTCAGTTGGTTGGTTGGTCAGTTGGCCGGTCAGTTGGTCGGTCAGTTGGTCGGTCAGTTGGTCGGTCAGTTGGTCGGTCAGTTGGTTGGGAAAGGAAGGAAGAAGCGGGTGGAAGAGCTGACACTTAACATTGATGGGGGTGCAACAGGGCAGACAGGGAAGGTCAAAAGGTCCCTCTGGGACTGTTTGTGTGTGCATGCATGTGGGTGAGTGTGTGTGTGTGTGTGTGTGCATGTGCGTGTGTGTATGTGTATGTGTGCGTGTGCTTGTGTGTGTGTGTATGTGCATTCGCCACTGTCAAGTGAAGCAAAACTCAAAAGTGAAAGCACCAGTGGCATATATATAAAGGATGGGAGGGGGAATGGGTGGAAAGGTGGGGGTCGATTTTGGAGATGTGACAGCAGCTGTGTGTTTTAGTTTTGAGTGAGTGCGTGTGTGTGTGTGTGTCTGCGTGTGTGTGTGTGTGTGTCTGTGTGTGCATGTGTGTGTGTGGAGGAGGTCTGGAGATGTGACAGAAATTGTGTGTTTACGTTTTGCATGTGTGCGTGTGTGGGTGCGCACGTGCGTGTGTCTGTATGTGGTGGCAACAGAAGCTGACAATAGTGAGGTGATTCTCCTCGCTGTGAGTGGACAGACAAGGTCATGTGACGGTTCTGTTGTCGGTGCTGCTCAACGCGTTGTGGGCTGATGACAGCAGACAGCCACACCAACACGTCTCTCTCACAGCACCAGCCAACACTGTTTGTTATGATTGCTATTCAACACCCCATCTGGGACCTTTATTCCGCTAGTCTCACAGAGCCAGGCTTTACTACGTAAAGTCTTGGACACAGCGCTGGCTAACTGTGTCACGATACTGCCTACTTGAGAGGAGAGGTGTTTTGATTGACATGCACGACGACCAACCACGTAACTCAATTACCAAGTTAAAAGTTAAACTTCTACAGAGGAATTTGTTGAGAAATGCACCGACATGACACTGGCTGTTCTCAGGTGTTGTACATCTATTTGTATATCTGTATATCTGCATAGGTTACTGTCACTGTTTAAAATAAATGTAACTACTGAACACAGTAAATAAAGTACTGCACTAGCGTCACACAGGAATTAAAGATACAGACTTTGTGAGTGACAAGGCAAACAGCAAATGAATATAGACTTCCTCACTTCCGGAAAGTTGTTGAGCTTACGAGGGTATACTGTATGCATCAAATGTTCAGTACATTGTTGCTTATGTGATGTAGTTTTAATGAACAGAAGAGGCTGAGACGATTACACTTGAGTCAACACAGTTTTGCCCGCGCCTTGGACAATGAAACCCACTGTTTCACACCAGAAGCCTTTCATCAAACATAATGTGAGATGAATGCATTTCAGAGCATATCACACTCGTGTATAGTATACATTGGGAGGGAAACGATGTAGGAGGGATGTAATTCGATCCTTTACAATTTGACTCGATTGCATACTGTAAAAGTGACCATGCTTCGTGCGATGCGCGTGTTACAGAAGTGGACAAGCTGATGCCAAAGCCAGCCTGAGGAACATTGTGGGAAATTATTTTATTGGAACATTATGCCACCCAGTTGAGGTTTAGCAATCAAAAATTCTTGCTGTTTTAGAGGAGGTTTTAATTAAAGTAATTAGATTTTGAAATACATCAAGTAAAATCTTTCATAGGGTTTCATAGGGAAATAGGGTTTTGTACATTTAGTCTTTAACTTGCATGTCAAGGAATCAATGTCTATTGCTTCTCATTACACATTTGAATAATCTGTAAACATTTATTTTTATAGTTTTTCTTGATGAATTATTTATCATTATAAAAATAAGAATTTTCATTACAATAATAGATACTGGTTTTTGTATGCATTCCTGAATATGTATGATACTTTTGTGTTATTTTCACTGTGGATGGTTTGGAATGCATCGTTGCTGCATAACCCAGGTCACCACGGCGATTACGAGACGGGGCCTGACAGGGTGTAATTGCACCAGAGGGTGGTGTGGTTTGGTGTCATAATACACGGCGACAACCGAAGACTTTTGGGCAAAAAAAAACAAACAAGAAGAAGAAGCGAGCGCTGAGGCTAGAGAGAGAGTAGCGAGTCATCGGGAGTCATCTGAGGCAGGAGAGAACCAACGCCAGGGGCGGAGGAGGAAGCTGGAGGTCTCAGAGCTTTTTATGTTTCTCGCCCCCCGTCCTTCCCCACCCCAGTCAGAGGCCTGGGAAAGGGACTATGATGTAGGTTTAGCCTGCCCTTTGATTTACGAAATCAGAGCAGAGGAAAATCAGCTAGCTTTCAATAAAGCTTTCAAGAAAGCTTGTTACATACAGTATAAAAAACAAAACATCTCTGCCTTCAATGACAAAGGGTGCTCAGAAGCTTCGCCCCCCACATTTACAGAGCCAGGGCTATGTAGAAACACTGGATTATATTGTTCAGCACACACACCGACTGGGCAGCTAGCAGTCTGGGCAGCTAGCAGTCCATGAGTAGATACTGTATTTGGACAGAATTTATATAGTGCTTTTTCAACCTTCCGGCCACTCAAAGCGCTGTACATTCACACACCGACGGCGATGTCAGCCATGAAAGGTGCCACCTGACCACAGCGAGTAGTTAGAGTTAGAGTGCCCCTGTGTCCTGCTCAGGGGCACCTCAACACTCAGTCAGGAGTTAGCGGGGTTTGAACCAGTGATTTCTGGATCATCTGTTGCCCCGCTCTACCCACTGTGCCACTGTTGCAGCAAAAAGTGAATTCGCTTACAATTTCTTACTCTAAGCGTTCATACAGGCATCTGGCGTTTAGCAATGCTCATATCCATCTGGTAATTAACAAGCTTATATTCAATAGAAATCTGTGCTGATCTGTTTGTTTACAATCTTCCTGTGCTCACTGACCGCCCACACACCACCGGTGCAGTCTGACAGCCGTTTGTTGTGATTGCAATTCCAAATCTGATGGGATTCCTAATGACAGACAAGCTGATGATCCCCTCCAAGTCATTCAGCAGGAAACCTCCGCTTGAGGGGACACACACACACACAGCAACGCATATCCCATGCACACACACGCACGCACGCACACACACACACACACACACACACACACACACACACACACACACACACACACACACACACACACACACACACACACATATAAATGCACGCACATAGACCTGTATGCACACGGTAGACATACTGTAGTCTCACGACGTGGGACCGGGCCTGATAGAATTAACATCGGTAGTAAAGGCCTGAATAACAAAGTTACAGAGAGCCACTTGAAAGTCAGCAGGTTGCTGTGCTAATTAATGGAGCATGACTCCAGTCTTCAGGCGAGTTCTCACACAGACGCACGCACGCACGCACACACACACACACACACACACACACCGATGCAAAAGAATAGACAATTTTGTTGACACAGGTATTTAAGTTATATTAAGTAAACCTTTTTAACCATTTACAACTTACAGTAAAGGCAGGGGTCAGGTCAACACTTGTAACTTTGAGCTCAAATCAACACAATATCTCTCTGCAGTGCCGCACACACATTAAAACACATTGTGAAGCAAAGCGGCTTTGTTGTTGTGAGCTGTGTTCGCCACTCTGTTTATGTTCCTATAAACCAATGAGATACAGTATTTGTTGAATTTTACACAAAGTGCATTAGCTTACAATTAGCTTACAATTTACATTTCCCAAGCCCCGCCCCTTTCACTTTTCCTACATAGTTACTGTAACTAGGTTGGACAAAACACCATAGAAAGCTTTTACAGCATAACAGACAGTTTACGGAAGGATCCGTTAGATTCAACTGTTATTGGAGGATATGCAAAAAGGGGCGGTGCTTGGGAAAGGTAAATTAGTTTGCAATAGCTGACTACTGGCATTTTACTTGAACGGATACTTTGTAGTAAACGCTCAAACTTTTATCATAAATTTTTGAGCACCTCAAAGTTCATGCACAGAGGTGAGACTTATTAGTATGAATCATTCACAGGTTAATCTTTATAAAAATGTGTTAGTATTATATCTAATTTAAAGCTGTGCCACTCCACCTTTTTTTCTAAAGTGTTAATTGTGTAATTGCTGCTAATTTATTATTACACAGGCAACCCCTTACTGTACAGTATGTTAAGCGGTACTTTATTTGCGTCTGTTGTATGTCAACGGTAGATTTTCCAGCGTTAAAGGTATCAACCCACGGAGAGAGATATTATATATTTTCACACATCTATAAGAAGTTGTGTGATTTTATTTCATTTTTTTACTCACATGGTAAAGCAAATGGTTAGCAGTAAGGCAGGCACTGTAACTTGATTTCCTTAGCCACTTAAAGTTTAACCTAACTGTGTTTTAACAAAAACATACAGTACTAGAGTAAATAATAATCAATGTTCAAACATTAAATGTAAGAGTCAATAAACATCTGCACCTCCATGTTATTGTCAGGTAACATTTATTTATTAATAAATTATTTACAATAATTATTATTTCAAATGGATAGTATGTCTAATGAATCTCATTAAAATGAATACACAACCAAAGAGAAGTGTTACTGAATAGACATTTAGCTTTTAGGGTGGGGTGGGTGAACATAATTTAATGAGTTTGATTGTGCGGTATGAGCCTGACTGCACTGTGTGCGTGTGTGTGTGTGTGCAGTATATAAAGGAGATTGGGGTTTGGGTGCAAAAGGTCAATGTCGGTGCGAGCTATCCTTGCTCAGCAATGAGCATACGGGCTGCAGACACCGCTGTGATTATACAAGATGACCGCAGACATTACACCACACAGAAGCACCGAACTCTGGTCACACACACACATGGACACACACACAAAATACACACACACACACATTACACACATGGACACACGCACACACACACACACGTAACAAACCCCTTGTCCGGTGAGAGGTATAAAAAGGGACAAATAGCAGGCTGGGACATCTATAGCGAAGCCAGATGGCTCAAGGCAACGCGTGCACACACCTGTTCAGAATCACACAACCTGTTAGTGGACAAAGGCCTGTGGGTTCTCGACATGGATCACACCCTTGTTTTCCATCATGGCTACCTCGCACACTGTCACACGGAATCACATCTAGCACCGCCGCACTGAAGAACACGCAATGCACACATAGAGTGTATGATCACCTGAACACGCATAGAGAGCCGAGGTCCAATTCAAGTTCAAACGGAATCTAAAATTAATGTTATTCTCGCCTTTGACTACCGTACATATTTTTTTCCAAACTAAGGTCCCATAATGTAGAAGTTACTTCGGCTCGCTATTGTCAAGAACACACAATTATTACAGTAATGACTGTAGCAAATAACAACAAACAATGAACACTTCTATCTGGCAAACTACTGTCAAACTAGAAACCTCACAGGTAGACAGGCGTTCTTGGTAGTGTAGTGACTATGCCAGCCCACTTTCCAAATTACTGTAATTTTGCTTTTAAGCCGAATCCTGACCCAGAATCATAATTCATTACCAGCGACGCCAAAAGGAATGAATCGGGGACTCCGAAAAATTACTTATAAAAGCCATCAGTGTCCTGACAAGGGTAGTAAATCTTGGCTTGCACTCAGGTGTGACTGCGTCGTGCGAATCAGGTGTTAAATTTGGAATTAGCTGCTTGCTGGCTAACAACACATACATCACGCTAATGCAGTTCTGTCATTGCCGCGCTCTCCCCTAATAAGGGCGCATCTGTGTTCTGGCAAGGCAGCGGCATGGCGCTCTGCCATCATAATGTACATGCAAACACGCACGCACACACATACGTACAGTATGTGTGCACACACACACACACACACACACACACTAACACACACACACACGCACGCACGGACACAGCCTGTGATAAAACTGCTAAATGACAGGCTATCACCGGAGCGCTTGCCGAGCTACAGTAAACACACGCACACAAACACACACACACACACACAGTAAGTTCCCTGGAACATAATGTTTGTGTTGGGCCCGGAAGCTCATTGCTGTGATTCAGTTTGTTGTCATGCCGGCATTTGATGCCATGGCAACAAAACTAATGGAGTATCACAGCTGTATGTGCGTCTACCCTGTGACATGCAACATGCGCACGTCAGAAGCGCACGTTTGTGTGTGTTTACAGTAGCTCAGCAGGAGCTCAGGTGATCAGTTAGCAGTTTCATCCCAGGCTGGGGGAATCATAGATTCAGGTCAACAGGCGGCTGAGAGCTCCAGTACACCACAACTGTACTGCAGCTCTCAGTGCCAGAGATAGCCATGCTATCCCCAGAGGTGGTAGAAGAATAACAGCCATATTGTTATTTGATAGTATTTTTAAAAAGCCTAGTAGTAGAATACATCAAAGTAATGTTTGATTACTTTTCATTTCATTTCTGAAAATCATCTTGTGACCCCCTCATCTGTGCCTTACGACCCCCCGGTGGGTCCCGACCCGCAGTTTGAGAACCACTGGTGTAGCACTAAACATGTTCCTGGGTCTAGAAAAGCCACAATATAAAACAATTGTCCAACATTATTTATTGTAGCGCCAATTAATAATATGTACACTCTGAATAATTGTAATCCATTCACAAATCTCTGTTTACTGTAACATAGATAAAAACAGTACAGGCTGGCATGGTGTTACCGTGAGCTATTATGTTACCAGTGACGCTATTTGATTAAAAATATGTTTGTGGAGGTGTTGAAAAAAAACATGCTATCCTGTTCAACAATGTAGGCATGGTTTGTGTCACCGTTCAAATCTAGTGGTACACATGATAAAACGTGCACCTTTCTTACCATGAATGCAAAAGCCCAGCTTGTTAAGACACGCCACTCAAAACTAAACACCCACAAACTACACGGGAAAATTGTGTTTAACCAACACATTTACAGGAAAAAAAAGAAGAAAAAAAAAAGATTTAGTTGTTCTGCTGTTTGGATCAAACTGTATCATTTAGCGGCAATCCTTCTCGGTTTCATCTCCATGGAAACCACTGACACCTTATAGGTTGTACAGCTGCCAGCAGCTCAAAATGAAAAAAAGTAATAAAAAAGTATATTTTCACTTGTATTCACTTCATGACTAAATGAAGAAAGCATACTGGAGCTACTTGTCCCTAAGGATAGTTTATGCTATTTTCTGTACTTAGCTTGATTGCGTATAAGTGCATCTTCATTATGGCTCACACTGTAACATCAAAATCAATGTAGTTCAGCACACTGCAAGATGTATTTTCTATTCCCCCAGGCTTGAGCTCCTGTAGGTGCTTGTATTTTGTATTGTCACATACACGTAGCAAAACCGATCCTCTGCATTTATCCCATCCCTCAAGGGAGCAGTCCTACACCAAGGCCATAGCCACCACTGCATATTTACCAGTTCCCAGAGCAGATCCGTGTCTATTTAGGGGGAAACATGCAGGTCAACAAGTCCTACAAAGGTCAGCAAGTCCCCAATAAAGCACACGCTGTTCATCTTAGATGGAAACACCAAGTCCCATGTTGACGTCCAACACAATGTGGTCCTGGTAATTCGAGCACGCCTGACAACATGGAAGCAATTTCCAATCCATTCCTCCTCTCACTCTCATGCACAATATAGCCTTGGCTGGTCGATAGTGGTGCTGAACTGGATGTCATTCATATCCAGCCAAATGCAGAAACCATCTGCAATGTCAACAATGCCTGCTGCAGCAGATGGAACAGGAGGTGAACAGCGTATTTCCCCAAAATGATCATATTCTATCAAGATATTGATAGAATACCAGACTGACCAGAACGAAAACAAAAAATAACAGCCCTGGCTCTGTAAATGGGTAATCAGAGAAAGCGGTGCAGACCACACCACACAACACTATCCCAGCCTTTACAATGCATGTACAATGAAGGCGGGGGGGGAAAGAGCTCCTGAGGTCTGAGGAAGCACCATATTTAAGGGCAGTGTTGGGCATGACATTTACCAGTAACTAGTGTAGCTAATTACTTTTAATAATATTGCAATTACGTATCCAAGTGATGCTGCATAACTGCATTGCAAGACTACTACAACTAATTCCTTTTAATACCCAGTAATAAATAAAGTCATATTATACATTTTTGAAGGAGTAATATGTAAATAGTAACTTATTACTATTCGTGAGTAACTTGCCCAACACTGGTTAAGGGAGAGGTGTGTTTGTTTTGATGGAGTTAGAATATCAACAGTTTGTTTGTTTCCCCAGCATGTCAGATGCCACCTCTAAAGGGAAGTATTGTAGCGTTCCCTGAATTGTAAAAAGTCAGACGGAAGTACGGAAAACACGATCTGGGTCCTGCATGCGCTGGAGCGGAAACTGACCAGCTCCAGCGCATGCAGTCACACCTGACCGCCGGACTGCTCCATCTGTGGCGGTGTGGTGTCCCGAGGATCATCGGCTATCAGTGGATGCCTTCCTCCAAGTCCCCCACCCCCCCTGCTCTCTGCTCATTTGCTCCTCGGCAGCGCTCCGCTGCCTGTCGTAATTGAAGGCGATACCGGTCTGTCCCGGCTTCCATTTTGCTGCGCTTCATTTTCATCTCTCCGTATCGTCCGTTCCTCCCTCCGCCCCTGCGTGTGTGTGTGTGTGTGTGTTAGTGTGTGCGTGTACGTATGCACGTGTGTGTGTGTTGGTGTGCGTGCACTCGCGTATCTTATCGCTCCTTAGAAAACCTTTACCATGGTCATCCTGTGAGAAGCCACCAGGAATCTGCACAGGTTGATGTGTCAACTAAACCACCTGATTATAAATAATGTCAGATAATGCACTATTAGCGATTTCACATGGTTTAATGCTTTGGCAGAGATAACACAGCAATTCTACTTCCTGGAAATGATTATTCCATGTTATAAAACACAATTCTTCATAAAAATGTACAGTGATATCATGAGGATTGAAAATATATTAAAGAGATACTGTACGTATTTGCAACGAGCTGGAAAAAAACAACGTTTTGCTCCGAATCACGCTGTCATTGTCAGAAAACAAAGTGAATGAGGGAGAGGTGAATCTTGAACGCTTCCTCTGCATTGTACTGCTGTTGGCAGTGTTTTCCTCTTGTCTGATCACTGGTGGTGTCTGACAAACGCTACCTTTGGTCTTTGAGGTCTCAGCGAACAATGAGAACAACTGACACAGACAACTGTGGTGCTGTCTCCTGTCTGTTAGCGAGGCCCATCCTCTCTATCGTCTTGTGGTAAATCACGTGCATTTACACAAGCGTAAACAGAGAGACAACCTCACTGGTTGTCGGCTGCCTTTCAGCGCACAGATCGGTACATCTGAGCTATGCGGCTGCATTTGTAACTGAGAGAAACAGATAATGTACAATGCATACGGAGATTGCTATCTTTTTACTATGGAAAAACATGGTAACCGACCTCCCATTTTTATGTTTACGCCATAACTGCATATTACATCCATATTATGTGTCATTATGACCTTCGCATTTTAAATTGTGTGCTCTCAAGAGGAGAGAGGTAACCGGGTCATGTCATTTGTACAGAACAGCCTGGCCTATTCAACGGATGCAGCCTTTTCTGCATCATTGCACCGCTGGAAATATTGCAAACAACAGCAGCAAGTTGGAAAAATGAACTACATGAACATGACATTCTGATTCGCAATGTCTATATTAAGACATGATGTTGTCTAAAGGGACAGACGCTAACACAATACATTAGGGGAGCACACAATTGCATTTGTTATGTGATTACAGTTACGAGAGGAGTGAGCAATAGCTGGTCCTCGTAAACGTGTGTGCGTGCGTGCGTGCGTGCGTGCATCTGCTTTGTTCATTCATGTGCCTAAGATTTGTATTCAAAGAAAACACAAACAAAACAGATGAATAAATAAATAGACAATAGGACACTTCTTTATTCTTCAATAACAATCCTAGAGTAGATCATGTAATAATGTTAGATATATTACCCACAAACGCTTGAAGGTGGGCATTGATTAAGATTACATTCAATATTGTTCGCTATTGTTTGCACATTACATTCTATCAAAAATGATTTACAGTTAGTATACGGTAATACAAAGTGTTAAGGCCCAAACATGGGTTAGGTGTCTTGCTTAAGGCTATTAAAAGAAAAGCCAATACTGGATACCTCATAACGTTTAGCTGGGAGCTACCGAGACGTCAGACCTTTTCTGTTTACATACATCCTTATTTTACAAACCAAGTAACCCCCACAAAAAAAAAAAAAAAACAGTTTCCTTTACAAACCTGCAAAATTACATGACAATATACACATTTATATTAACCCTGTATATATTTTTAATGGGTCCAAGAGGAAATTGTTCATTGTCTTCATTCTATATAATCCTAAAGATAAATTGTGCTTGTGTTCTTACAAAAGGTAATGCGTACCCCCTGGTCCCCACATTAGAGAAACACAGGCTAACCGGTCTATGCTGCCATGTCAAATCGCTTGTGACTTTCCTACTTTAATCACAGTCAAAGACTATAATTTCATTCGTGTTGTAAGACACATCACTAGACACGCACATGCCTATACTCTCAAACTGCGACAGCCGACTCTCATTATTGACCCAGTTCCTCAACAAGTAATTCAATGTCATCTCCCTGGCAGGGGACTAGAGCTTAGCCTGCTCAGAACAATACCCAGACTAAGTAATGATGTTCACCCAGCAAACAAACAAAGCCATTTATCTCAAGTAGCATTTTAGAATATTACATACAAATCAAGCATGAAATATCCTTTTAAAAAATCAGTCCATAAGGCTACTCATGCAGTATGATAAATGTTTCAGAAATGCTATACCATAGCTGCCATTTGTGGAGTTTTAATGTAATGTAATATAATTAGGTTAGAGAAACAATAACTACAAGTTACTGTATATGTACCATAATGAATTAGCATAGATTATTTCATGGTAATTGGACTGCATCTACAGTACATAGCGCTTTTCCAACCTTCCGCCACTCAAAGCACTCTACAGCATTGCCTTACCTTCACCCAGTCATGTTGTGCAAGGACCCACCTGACCACCAGGAGCAGATAGGTTTGGGTGTCTTGCTCAGGGACACCTCGGCACTTGGTGAGGTCTTAGCCTGGGTTTGAACCAGTGACTTCTGGATCACCTGTTGCCCTACTCTACACCCTGCTGCCTCGTCAAATGATTTACTTGTATCGCTAACATCTGCCTGCTGTGTCTAAAACCTTTTAATCTATGTATTAAAATGACTTACTTGGAAAAATACCAGCCCATCTACAGCACCTCTACTAAAGCTCGACACAATGTCCGAGTTTTACTGAATGCTACCAAGCATTGTAGGGCCAAGCAGAGTAAAAATGTGGTTGATACCTTCAAAACGTGGAAAAGGTATACTACAACACTAACAGCATAAAAAATGATTAATCAGAAAATGTATTCTGACTGTCTGCCACTGAAAATGTTGATACATTTTGTATTTTGAGTTGGTGACTCGAAACGACAAAAGGTTTCGGACTTTTCGGTCTGCCGCCACCTGTCTGCCACCCGAATCCTTCGCCACACTTCTGCCGACCGCCAGCACGCCATCGAGTGTGCACAGGGGGAAGACAAATTACCAGAGGAGTGACTAGAGAGTAAGGCGAGTGTCTCTTCCCAGCCTCCTCCAGATGGACATAATTAAACCATTAGCCAGCAAGTGGGGGCTGATGACTCCATCAGGACCCATTTTGGGCTTAAATAAACTGTGGAAAATAAAGCTGCGTTCAGAATTACAGCCTGCTTGTTCATGCACTGTTGACCAAACACTGTGGTGGTATAAATATATAAGGGTGTGTGGAGTATGGGCTGCGGTTTTTGTATATTCATGTGCCGTTAAGAATTTTTTGTTTACTAGTTTTATTAAACAATAGAAGGACTCTTTATTTTTGAGTTGCAAAATTGCAGGGCAATTTTGGCTGTAAAAGCATCAACCAGAAAGCCCTAAACTCCTAAATGAGGGCAATGATTTAG
The DNA here is from genome assembly GCA_025399935.1 of Amblyopsis rosae. NCBI lineage: Eukaryota > Metazoa > Chordata > Actinopteri > Percopsiformes > Amblyopsidae > Amblyopsis > Amblyopsis rosae. The sequence continues at coordinate 391,732 of JAODTR010000013.1, read as the reverse complement.
AATGAAATGTGCGGCAATGAGATCTGGAGAGGTGCTCTCTCGCTCGCTTACTCTCTCCCTCGCTCGCTCTCTCACCGGGCCTAGGTTATCTGTCACCTCCTGTGCTGTCCCATATATCCACGCACACAGGCCATGTGAATCAGGCCTGCCGTCATTTCACTCTCCCGCAGTACACATCTCTTAGAGCCTTTTGCGGCTCTCGACTCGCGAAGGGCGCAAGCTAGCAATCACAGCTACAATGGAACCATATTTTGCTGCCCACTTTTAGTGCCAGGCGACAGCGATAAGAGGTCAATGCGTGGCAGACATCGGAACGTCTCTTCTGAGTGGCAGGATATGACATAGCCGGCTGAGGTTGAGAGGCTCAGCTCAACGGGCTTCAGAGAGGAGTCGGTTTTCCGCTAGCAATGACCTGCGCTGTTTACCTTGACGGCAACCTCTGATTTAAGTACACCCAATAAAGCAAACATCAAACGGTCACTATCAGGACCAGGCAACATAATTAATCATCCCACGAGGATGAAATACAGTATAATGTAGCCTGAAAATATATCAGATAAGATCGAGCTGGAGAATGTCCTATAATTCCATGACTGTCCAGCTGAACAGGCATATGTTGGAGCCGTTGCGTGTATACCGAGAGGTTGTGGAAAACCGAGCCGTGTACTTTAGCACGATAAAAGCATCAATATATTAAACGTGTCATTTTTGTTGCATTCCCCTCCATCAATCCATCCTCATCCACTTATCCGGAGTCGGGTCGCCGGGGCAGCAGCTCCAGACGGGGACCCCAAACTTCTTTCACATTAACCAGCTCTGACTGAAGGATCCCGATGCGTTACCAGGCCAATGTGGAGATATAATCTCTCCACCTAGTCCTGGGTCTTCCCCAAGGCCTCCTCCACATGCCTGGAACACCTCCCTAGGGAGGCGACCAGGGGGCATCCTTACCAGATGTCTGTACCACCTCAATTGGCTCCTATCGATGCAATGGAGCAGCGGCTCTATACTCACCCTATCTCTAAGAGAGAAGCCAGCCACCCTCCTGAGCATGTTTACCTGCCCTTCATTGCCAAGACCAAGTCCTTCTATTCGCAGGCTCAGGTAATGTCACAACAGCCTCTGCAGGTTCTTTCTCACCCCTCTCTTTGTGTGTGTGTACTGTCTTGGTCTGTTCTCCCTCTCTCTCTCTCTCTCTCTCTCTCTTTCGCTCTCTCTATGTGTGAGTGCGTGTACTGCCTTGGTCTGTTCTCTCTCACTGCCCCCCCCCCCCCCC
>JAODTR010000013.1:378625-390356 GCA_025399935.1 Amblyopsis rosae | reverse complement strand
CAGTTCTGAAGGCGAAAGGGGGTCAAACACAGTATTAGTATGGTGTTCCTAATAATCCTTTAGGTGAGTGTATATGAAAATATTCATACTAAATTGAGAATATTCATGATTATCCAAATAATGGAAATTCACCACGATACAATTATTGTCAGTATTTTTATCATGATAAACAAGAATATCATATATCATCCCATCCATAATACATGAATATATATATATAGTCATTAAGTAAATAATGGAATAAAGGTTTGTGTCACTTGTGCTTGGACTGATAATTTGTACTGTTATAAAGATTGTTGCAATCAAATAACTATATATGCCAAACCAACAAGTATATTATTACTTTTAGCCTTCATGCAGACTGTTCATATAGGTGATAATTACTTAACACATCATTAGCCATTCTTGTAATGAGCGGATATTCTGTGTCACCTGTCATGTGAAAGCACGCACATGCACACGCGAGCGCACACACGCACACATGCGTGCACACGCGCATACGCACACACAGACAATATGCTGTAATGAAGGAACTTTACAAATTAGTTCTACACTTTAAGGCAGCAACCAAATGAACATTCAGCCAGATGTGAACCATGTTATTGTATAAACAACATAAATAATGAATAAATTATTCAAGTCTATCAAGCCTTTGATGTTTTATTATTTTTAAACCTTAGAATGTCCATTTTGTTTGTCTAACAAGGTCATCTAATTGCTTCACTGTAATCAACAATTCGTAAATCCTTTTATAAATGACTTTTCTTTTTAAACAAATGACAATATCTCCTTTTGTCGTCTAAATTAGGATCGGTAGTTGCCGCAGCGGCCTTTGCCTGTGTTCTGGGGCCTGTTTGAGCATAGACAAATAGACTTTGTGTTCTGTGTGTCCTTTACGCAAGGCGGCACTTGCAGCCCCGGGGTACAGGACACCCTTCAACCTTCACCGGGCAGCACGTAGGCCACCAGCAAGCACCATCCCAGTGGGTTGGTGCCGGAGGTGGAATCAAGCGCTCCCCTGCTGCCGCCGCCGAGACCCCGACCGAGCGGGTTGGAGCCGCACATGCATGTGCGCGTGTGTACAAACGATCCAAATGAATCGGAGTAGTGTGTGTGCTCAGGCCTTATCTGGGAGAAACCAAATACACTCTGCACTATCAAACGACAATGGGAGAGTGATTTTGGTCCTTTTCCTTTTTATTTTTTTTAGGGGCAATGCAAATACATCTATAGCGGTCCACCACTTCAAGCTGTACAAATCAAATCGGGGCGGTGGGCTCGTAAAATAAACAGCACGGTCGGCGACTGTTAAAGAAACCGTGACTGCTGAGAGAATGGATATCACATAGTGCGGACCGGTGTAAAAACGTTAGAGTTAGTCCATATAGGCATTGTCTGGCTGCTCGGCAGCCATTTTGCTAACGCCTCCAGGGAGTTATTACTATAGGATGACCGTATCTAAATGAATGAGGAAAAAGCCATAACTGCACTTTCACTGGTCACCGAGACATAAAAACTGCATAGAATCACAGAATCTTTTTTCCCCCACGTTACAGTTAGTACTTCCACTACACGTGAGCAACTGTCGGCTTGCATCAGTGCAACCATTGGCTTAAAGGCAGTCATTCTGGAGAAACATTGTTTGGGTGGGGAGGTGGGACAATAACAATAACCAACAACACAACCCTTCCATTGCCACAGGCAATTATTTTATTAAAATAAGGATTTGTACAAGCCTATTGGACTTGATGTGAGCCTCTAAAGGGTGCTCTATACAACATTTTAACATTTTAAACAAAGCTAATTTTAAGATAATTAAACTTTTTGTAAAATCCATCCTACCATTCTCTGTGCATGCTGGAAAAATAACCTGGATTTCTTTGTTTTCAAACTGTAGATGCTAGAAAGTGTGTGTTTGTGGACAACAAAGCATTTGTTTTGGGCCGAGATGCTGGTACTCTAGTCAAGTCAAGTATATTTAAATATCCCTTAATCACATTGTAGTCTCAAAGGGATTTACAGCCTACATTTCACATGGAAACCAACAACACCCCTTCAACCTGCTCCTCCCCCCGTACACTAGTGCGACATCTAGTGGTAAAAAATAAAATAGAGACACTTTAAGGACCCCACGGTTGCTGTGTGAGGACTTACTGTATGCTGTAGAAATCAAGTCTTTAATGGCCAATAATGATGAGAAACATAATATGCTTGTGTGCTCATTAACAAGGCACTCTGCCATAGGCATTTTCATATCATGCATGAATCTAATAAGCAGTGACATGCACCATAATACCACTAGCAGAAATATTTACATACAGAAGTATAAGAGGGTGATTGCCGTTGATCTCACATCTAGCACAAGGTTAAAATATCACTGGTCTAGAAAACATGCTCTATAGCAGCATGGTAATTGGGATCATGACACATCTCTCCACTGTATGGCGATAGCGCATTGTTCCTTATAATGCTCAGCACTTATCACATCGTGCTGTGATCCTCCCATGCACCAACTTGGTGGTTTTAACAGGGAGATGAAGGCAAAAATGCACCATGAAAGATAACACTGCACTGATTTTCTACAGTAGTTAGTTGTCAATACAAAATCGACAAATCAATCAAAATTTCCACAAAACGACATTGACTTTTACCAGCAGCGATTTAAAGGTGATCATTTGATCACTTTGTTTCAGCTTTGTTTCATCAAGGTTATGGAGTGTTCTTTGAGACAGCCATTTCTCAGGGGCTGTCCATGAGGTTGCTGGGTAAAATAAACTTTGAGGTTGTTAAAAGTATAGTCAGCGATTGTAAGCATACAATAATACATAATAAAATGTTTATAAAATTCAGTGAACTCATTCTAGCTGTCTGTTCTCTGTGCATGCTGAAAAAAGAATCAGGGTTTTCTACACAGCCATGGCTCTGTAAATAGGAACACAAACCAAGTGGTGCAAACCACACCACACAACAATATCCTTTCCTTCACAATGCATTTCCGATGTGTGCAGGCGAAGCTTCTGAGGGAGCACCCTATGGCATTGAAAAGAGCAGCGCTTTCGTTTTGTTCAAATAACAAACAAGCATTCTCAGGAATGACGGACTACACCTTTAAGGCACAGGATCTTCCACCGACCTCCAGAGAAACTACCCCCCCCCCCCTTCCCCACAAGAGTCTCTCTTGTGAAGTGCTCCATCTTATTAATGGGAATAAATGCTGTTAGAGCCCTCCCCCCCCCCACCAGACACCTCTGCCAGCGCCAATAAGACATGTCTATTCTCGGCTACAGTCCCCTTCATTAACGTTATCTCAAATACGCACCCACTACCATGGTGAGAGAAGGAGCCAAGTACAGTAAGCTGCTTCATCCAATTTCATTATTCCATATGAAGAGGGGGTATCGGTGGGAACCCTGCAATGTCAGCACGTCATGCGGCTGAGGCAGGACATCAGACATCAGTATTATCGGGTGGTTGGCAGGAGAATGAACCAAGTGCATGAAATATAGTGGACATTTTGTCACTAACATTGGGCCACGGATGCAGTAATAACACAAGAATAAAACTTTCATGTGCACATTTTTCTATTGTTTTCCAGACCCTGAACACTGAAATATTTTTATTTTGTGTGTTGGCGCCCACCTGGCGGGATTCTTTGCTCAACTCTGAACCCCACCCCCCACTCGCCTTCTCCACACTCCTCTGTCATAAATAACTGTCATAATAATACATATTTTGTAGTAAACGTTTGCAGATTGTACAGTAGTACCCATACAAAAATGTTTACTCTATTACATGCATATGTACTGTACATGTTGTACAACAGTTTTCGTGCTTAGGCCATTTTAAACAATCTGCCCTGCTGCGAATATGTACTGGTTTGTGCACTATACATGTACCCAAGCAGGCATACAGTATCTGAGGTGTTTACATTACATACAGTTGAGTGGTGATGATGATGACGACAGCGTGACAGATCAACAGATGCTCTGGCCTCTCTAGTTTCGATGACTCGGGGATGCCGGCACAGCTAGAGCCAATTAGAATCACGAACCAGAGAAAATGTGTTGCCAGCATGATGTGATCGGCAACCACAGTGGCAGGATTTCAGATGTTGATGTTATTGTTTATCTTTTAACACTAGAATTTCCTAACAGTGAACATGATGCGTGTTTCAAGGACATCATTCATCTTCAGATTTGACAATAGATGCAATAATATAGGGGTAGATTTCTATCAATATTATTCAAGCGCAAAAGTATAATCCACACGTATTTTTACCATCCACAAGCGCACACCTCAGTTTGCATGCGTAGGTATAACCCACAAATGTGCTTTTGCCATCCGCAAACACAAACTGTACAATTGCAAAAAATATATTCATTCATGCACTTTATATTTTCAGATATGTTAACAATATTCACGTTACGAATCAAAGCCTATGCTTGCGATATGGTGAATCTGCATTTGTGAATAGAAGGACACTCTTGCGCTTCCAATATTTACGCATGTAATTTTGAGAGAAATATTCCATAGTGTGGAATATATTAGTGGAAATGTATCAATTAATGCATCAATTAGCAAACAGCATTATTTATTAAGTTTCAATTTTTCTAATTTCACCTTTACTACAATTAAAAGGTTGTTTGTCACTGAATAATTCCAAAAATGTCACAAATTATTAAAATATTGCCAATTTAAAAACTATGTCAGACGGATATAGAGGTTTTTGCATCTGAACTCTTCAATTGTGTATTGGTAGGAAAAATAGAAAACAAGTCCTAAAAGTTTATTTATCATAAGTGCTGCAGACAAAATGCAATGTTATGGCGTCTCTGCTGTTTTTTATGCACAAGCATTTATTTAAATGTATATTCAGTCATTCTGGAGAAAGCATGCTTGAACTTGATCAAAATAATAATCTCTTCAAGGTAAGAAACTATGGCCCAAACCTTGTAAATACATTGTTGTGAGCTGTGCACCACTTTATTTTAAACATTTTCAGCATGCACACACAAAACAAGAAACCCGTGAGGAGATATTTGATGAATTTGACAAAAAAAGTGTATTAGCTAAAAATGGATGACTCTACCTTTAAGCATTTGTACAGGCTTCTGACGTTTAACAATGCCTATATCCATCTGGTAATTATATTCAATGGGAATATGGATATACTGTATCTGTTTGCTTACAATCCTGCTTATTTTACAATTGCTGTGTTACCTTTAATGGAATATACATTGGAGAAATGCACTTTTGGGTCCGGGCCCATAAGTATCCGGTGTAAACAACAAGCTAAAAGTGCGGCAATTTTCATTCTGCGTTTGGTCTGTGAACCAAGCATCACTAATCTCCAGTTCACTTTACAACATCTCATATGACTTAAGCTTTAGGTACTCCCTACACTACTGTAAATGCACACACCTGCATCACACAGCATGTTCACTGGTGTACGTCATTTTGCAATGCAAAAGGATACTCATACATACCATGCAGCATATACAAAGAAGATAGTCACAGCCAGTCAAATGCACACACAAAAAACAACAACAATATTCTGCATGCAAAGACATTGCTGCATAGAATACATACTGTAATTCACACATGCATTAGCGCAGGTAAACAGACAGCGTTTTGCGCTTTCAACTTTCTAACTAAAAGCAGCTATTGTTTTGAAAGCTGTTGCTGAACGAGCGGGAGACTGGCTCAACCTAGGCTAATTTCTAAAAAAGTTGTCATAGCAACAAGTTATTTGTGGCGTTGTGTAATGTACTTACTTAGCACTCAGGAAAGGGAGTCAGACAAGCAAAGGTCTAATTAACTGACATTTCACCATCTGCATTCCATAAGCATACATTTGTGTTGCATTTGATCTTTAATCATATAATCCATTGTTAACCACTTTCCAACCTACAATTTAGGCATTACATTTGCTTTCTGTGGCTGAACTTTAAACTGAGATTTCAACTTGAGATTTTTTTTTAAACCAAGAGGGACCACTAAGAGATAATCACTAATTATGCTAATGACCAGAAGTTGTGCTATTCCTTGTTCTTGGTCATTTTATCAGATGTCCTCAAGAGGCGACAGTCAGCAGTAATAATCTATTTTTCCTCTGTTTCACGTTTCGTCGGTTAGAGGACACCATGTCCCAAACTGCCGTATTTTCCATCACTGCGTTAATCAGGAAGTGGCTATAAATTCTGAACGCCATGCATGCACACACGAGAAGCACACACTGTTGCCACCGGCAATGACCTTCATTAACCTCATAAATGCCAGCGGTGTTATTGTCACAGTTCTTAATGCGTTTATCAGCACAAACACAAACAAATATGGCAGAACTGTTTCAGGGGGCTAAAACTGGCGCTGTGCATCTGCAGAATACACCGCAGCACAATTGCCTTTCCCCTCCCAAACACACTGTTTGTGTGACATTGGACCGTCCTGATATTAAAACAGTGTTGCTAACAGTATCTCTTGACGACACATTCCTTACATACAGTGAGAAAAACTACCTATTAGGACATTGATGACGTGAATAATTTGTGTGACAGCGGAAGACATCCAGTCACTGAAGGCCCCCTGCCCGTTCTCCTCACTGTACAAGGATTTTATGAATGAATCTTATGTAGATATAGGCCATGGCAAAGAATGTACTTTATACATATTTTCCACAAACCATTAGGCTCAGCAATGTTGGTATAAATAAAATGGCACATAAATCATACATGACATTCAAGACCAATAAGAAGGATTATTTCATTTGTAATACTACTGAGATTTGGCCTATTTGCAATATCCTTTAGGGCTGGACTATAATTTGTGTTCGCAATAATATCTCAAATATGAAATATCACGATAGTATTATGATCATTATTATTATACTGCAGACTTTAAAATATTTAAATAAAAACATGGCATAATTTGCTGAGCGTTGTCAAATAAAACCTTTCCAGAACATTATTTTATCGTATTTTTTGCCATGAAAATAAATTCAATTAGTTTGTAAAACACAACAAAATGTAGTTATAAAATATACTATTACGTTTGCTGATCGCTGAAAGCAAATGCTCTGGTTATATGTCACCGTCAGTATATGGGTCATGTGACCCTATGCAGAAGCATGATGAGCAAGGCATGGCTTCCTGCGATTCAATCTAAACAGCGATAAGGTCGCACGCACGCCATCATAATACCCAAACTCAATTCACATTTAACCAGACAACCTTGTTATCAGTGCCTTTAAATGTTGCTCTCCCAGAAGCATCTCCATCACAATGCCACAATGATCATGACCTCTGCCCTTACCTCGACGAGGAGGTCTATCAGCCCTCAACTGCAGCTGAATCAATGTGCTCCTCTAGCAGACGTGTCAGCCTGGCTAATGGTTCATTGATGACCCCCACCCCCCCCACCATCCCAGCACCTCCTCCCCCCTTCTCGCTACCAATCACCCGGCTCACCCCTGCTGTCCGCGCAGCACCGACCTGACCCATCTGCGGACCCACGCCCGGTACAAGAGCGTAAACAGTAATTGCTACATAAATAGTGTCACTCTCGCAGCTTTTCATCCCCCCACACCCAGGCACCCTTGATGATATGTTGATAAGTTACGTTGCGGTATAGAACTTCGCTGAAAATACAGGGTGATAAGTGTAGCTGTAAAAAATATATATATATTGCTGCCCTATAAATCTGAGTGGCATTTATGTATTAATAAAAACACAAAAGCGGGAAAGAATGTTAACAATATGTTGTGCATACTGTACGCTATGCTGCAGTCATGCTAGGTATTGGCATTTTACACTGGGTGAAAATTAACTGTAGTGGTTATTTTAAGAGATTTTGGCATTTAATTATATTTTGGCATTGAGTAGTCCAGTCAAAACTGTAAACTGTAATGGGCAATAGTAGAGGCAATAGCAGGGTGCATTTGTCATAGAGATGATGCCATTTGTCACCATGTGCAGTGTCTCTAAAAATCACGGTAAACTGTATTTGTTTTTGTGGCTAGAAAACGGCCCCAAATCCCCAAGGCACAGATACAGAATGTAAATGACAGTGATATGATTAATTAAAATGCACACAGCATGTCTATATATACAAAGATGATGATGATGATGATGATGATGATGATGATGCAGACTGGTCCATGCCTCTGCAAACACTGTGGTGGAAAAATATCAAAGTGCGCGTACACACACACACAAGCACACAGTTTTCAAATATACTAGAGATTAGGTAGATGTTGCAAAAAAAATACTATACAGTACATATTCACAATACATATTATGCAGACTGTTGTGCTGGTTGTGCTATGGGATTAAAAAAAATGAAGTGCTGAAAATCAATTCAGTAGTTCCATTTTGAGGAATCATGTGTTAGAAAAAAATAAATTACGGTGACTAAATGCATTTTCTGTGAAGGTCAGTCCCCCACTTTGAGCCTGTAATCTTTATAGTGCATGTTGCATGTGTCGAATACATTCTAACACCATTCAAACAGAACAATAGGATAAACACGTGGGTGGAAAACAATCAATAAACAGGAGTGAATCTTGAATAAACACCGATGTTTTAGTACAAATAATCTACAAATAATCTGGAATACAGTATTTAGGGGATTCAGACCCAAATGCCACACATATTTAGGGGATTAAGACCCAAATTCCTTATAGGCCTATAACTACTAGAAGTATGCAGTAGAAATATTATTTTCTGAACGCTCAAAATGATGTGCGTATAAAACATCATTATGTTTATATCTGGATAAGCAAAGGATGAATAAAGATTTTAAAAATATAACAAGCTGATAAACAATGTGATTTTATGGTTGATTGTAGTACATTTTTTTCCTCTCTCTGAATTTTCTAAATTTTATTCAACATCTAGTTATTTATTTACAGTGTTTATTTATGTTAAAAGTGTCAGAGGAACTCAGCTCTTCAATAAAACTATGAAGCTATAAAACTAAAATTGCAAGGTTTCAGGTTCAGTTACATTGTGAAACAATGTCCCTTCCTTGAGCGATGAAGGAGTCCAAGTCAATCAGCGGTTCAGGCACATTTACTCATTTACAAATGGCCCCTGAACTGGCCCTAATGTCCCGTGTTATCAGAATGAATCAGCAGTGCTGATAAATTAGCCATTTGGAAACACACTATGAAGGCCTGTCAACTAATGTGTGCGTATTGTGTGGTACTCATATGCAATGCTTAATGTTGTGGAACCAATTCTGTCGTTTCCATTATGTAAATACATTTGCCTCAGCACTATATTATATGTATTGTGTCCCTTGTCTCAATTACTTGGGCTATTAAAAATCAAGAGGTTATGGAAATGAGATGCCGTTGTCTGTTTGTAGTCTGATGACAAGTGCAAAAGTGTTTATGAAACCTCGTTATGCATTCTATTTCAGTATGATACGTCAACATGCCCAGGGCGTTCATCTATTCACATTACACCATTGTATCACGGTGGAGAGTCTGAATCTCAAAAGTGCACACAACAGAACTAACGTGATGTAATTTAGCTACTGCTTACTCACATATATAAGTCTGTATGGCGTACAGTACTGTATGTATCAACTGTATGAGGGGTGCTTGGATGTCATGGTTTCTATACAGTAAGTCATTGTTTATCATTCAAGAGCTACTCTACAATTTACTGAGCCTGTTGCAGTGGAGCTCTGAATCGCTTTAAACGCAGGGAAAAAAGCCAAGGAAATTTGTAAAGAATTATCTGCACAAGCAGATAAGATTTTCAGCGCAAGTGGTTATAATTATCCTATTGCAGACATTTCTGATTTTGTTTTTGTCTAAAAATCTACTTGTTTCCTTGTTGCCTTATCACAACAAAGGGATTTCAGTTCAGCTGAGCATGCCATGTAGTATACACATTAATTAAAAATAGTGACTTAAATCAAATAAATTAAATTAAATTAAATTAAATAAAGACTAGTGTACATAACTGATTGAATATGTTTATTTTTTTCTTTTCATATTTAAAATTTTACTAAACAATTTATATTTGTTTTGTAAATATAATGCAGGATAGAGGGTCCTTAGATTATTATATGGCAGCAACTGCAGTGGGATGTGTTGACCTCAAACCCCCTATATTCAACGCTTTTGACGCATGGCTCAGGAGAAGTAACTGACAGCGTGTCAGTTGGTCTTGATGGGCAGGCAGCATACTTAAATTTTTTTTTTTTTTTTTGCCAATTTGATTACAATTAATATGAGATGGTTGTGTTTTTTTACTTGTATTATTGTGCTATTGTGTGTGTGTGCGTGTGTGTGTGTGTGTGTGCGCGCAAAACTCACCTACAGTATAGCTACTAAGACTAAAATAATAATAATCAGTTTATACAATACAAGCTATAGCTACATTGGTAAATGTGGACATATCAACGTTCACAGGCCATGGTTATTAGATAAAACATATACTGTATATCTAAGGACAACTTAAACAAACAAAAATACCTTTAGACACCTTTAACAGCAACTTTTTTTAAGTGCTCATCTAGGCCTAATAATATTTTTGTTGTTCATTCTTGCATGCATTGACATATTTTGTTTGCTTCAGTGAGAATAGGCTATATCAACTTTTAAATAAAAAAAATCTAATAACTTTCATTATAAAATTTGCAGTTACTGTGATATGTCTATATAGCCAGTTGTGATATGAGACACTGCGATATATACACGCTTATGGTTCCAGCCTTAAATTGAAAACAAACAAAAATAAACGTAGTTTACTATAATTAGGCTAAATTTTATAGGGCCTGTCTGTATATTCTAGTTAATAGTTTAATCAAAAAGTAGACCTATTGGATTATAGAAGACTATGCTATAGGCCTACTGGATGTTTACTACATGCACTTTATTGTTGTTATGTGAAATGTTCAGATATATTAGATGCCTATATTTAATTGTATAATGTAATGCATAATTAAACAAATTAACTTACATATACTAACATTTTTGGTTATAGCTGACTTAATATTAACGTAGGAATTGGTATTTCATCATTCATAATAATTTCCATAAATGCCCGTCAAAAGTATAATCTTTAAAGTCACGTCCAGATAAGAATTCAGTAGGCTACACACACATTGAAATCCATCCATTAAACCGTTAAACCTGGTTCACTTTCTGGCTAATTAAACTAAAGCGTGACAAATGTAGCCTAACAACTTCAACTTGACGTGGCAATGGCAATGTAGCCGGCAGTTTGCTCAGCATGCAGGACGAGCTAAATAACTGTCACATATTAGCCTATATGCGGGGTTACTAGAACACAGCCTATAGTGCGCCACAGAGTCGGTCCCTCTGTTACGCGCCCCGACGTTTCTCCGAAGTGCCTACGGAGCAACTGCAACATGAGTGAAAACGCAGGAAGTGGTGAAGTGAAACTTTTACCTTTTCTCTTTGCTCGTCTTCTCCTTCTCCTCTTGAACTTGCATTTGACCTGGCCGCTCTGAGCTCCGGGCACGCATCTGCTGCTCCCAAGTAGCGATGCCATCAGCGCTCGGGAGTAACTTGGGCTCTTTCTATTAGTCTTGCCGTCTGTCGCTCTCCGTTCCCTCGTATATCGAAGACTCCTCGATGACGCGGTGGATATTCTCGAATCTCCTGTTTTATCCTCCTCCTGAACTCAAAGACGAAAGGGGGGGGGGGGGGGGGCGGGGTGCGTGCCGTTGTTTTGGGGACTCACTCCGGCGCGCTCCC
>JAODTR010000013.1:365240-376741 GCA_025399935.1 Amblyopsis rosae | reverse complement strand
GTAGGTTGTAAAGCCCTTTGAGACTGCAATGTGATTAAGGGCTATATAAATAAAATTGACTTGACTTGACTTGTTATCACACACACACACACACACACAATAACTAGTTACAAAAATCAACACAGATGATTGGCCTTTTTTATTAAAGGTCTAAAACGTAACCTTCCTCACTCCCCTTCTTCCCAACAACACCACCCAAACAGCATCTCATGTTCCCCAATGCAGGAGGGGCCACTGGTGTTGCTGCCACCATGTCAGTGCTGCGACCAGGACATCTGCTCCGTGGTAGATACTCCTCCCGGTGTCCTGACCGCTCTCATCCAGCCCTGCCACACGCAGACACGGTTAATGGCACCTCCTCCATCTCCCCCACTGGAGTCGATACATCCCTGTACCTGGAGCCATTACCGATATGCTCCAGCCAAGTGTGAAGCCCCTATCTGCTTCTTATCAACACAACAACCGGTGCCCATGCCAAAGTCGTCCCCCTGTAAATGCCGCTTCTCTTCCACTTCTGTAAAACCGCTGACTTACTGGGAGCGACTTTCTAAATTAGCTTATAAAATATCAAGTAAGTAGACCGTCTGCAGTTAGAAGATCAATTTTGAATATATAATCACACATACACTATTCCACTGGTGGAATAGTGAATAAATGCTGCATTTTTGAAAGCATCTGTTTAATTACTTTTCATGACTGCTGTTACACAACAACACCTTTATAATGAGCGTATCTAAGGGCAGTGAGATAAATCAAATTTGGCTAATTAAACCGAGGGAACATTTTCATAGTGTGAATAAAACATCATACTCTACTGGAACAGGTTTTCTTTGAAAACGGCAACTTATGGAGATTTATGGGCACTTTAGGAAGCCAAAATTTCATTAGGTTACATCTCCATTAGGATCTATATAAGCACACAAAATAAAATGGACCTAATAAAATATTTAATAAATGAACTTCTGTTTAAAGTCAAATTGGTTTGGCAAGAACTGTGGGAGCAGAAACGCACATAGATAGCTATGGAGACATACAGTTATTAGGTTTATAAGTTAGTTTATGAGGCTATCCCAATACTGGGATAGCCTTATAAAGAAATCTGGCTCCAATTGATGAAGCTGTGTTGTAGAAACACAACCTGTGTGAGATCATTTGTGAGACTTCATCTGCCAACATGTTTCTTAAAAGAAAGATTGCACTGGAAATAAAAACATTTATGGAAGACCAGAAATGTTATGTTATTGATACTAAAAATAATAGCATGGGTGGAATTTATTTAAGCATAAGGTATTTACTATGTAGGAATGTTTTGCAACAAAGCCAAATCTCACTCTTATTAGATCATATTAGGTTTGATCTAAACCCTTGTTTGAGCCCCTTGAGATTGGAAATCGTTGTGTTTCAGGCCGGTAAACCTTGCGTGTGTCTTATCAGTGTGGTAGTTAGCGACGGGCATGGTTTAGGTGTGACAAAAATCACCTTTAAACAATAATGGCGGGATCTTACAGAGGTGGTAATTATAACTAAAACATTTAAAAAAAGATGTCACAGTAACGTAGATGATAAAATTGTATAATCTACATTACTGTAGCATCTTCTTTTTTTTATATATATTTTTTTAAATTTTTAAATAAAATAAAAAACAAAAGATGCTACAGTAATGTAGATTATCAAATTGTATCATCTACGTTACTGTAGCATCTTTTTTAATTTTTTTATTAGATGAGCAAATGCTTTTCTCAATATGTTTTCACTCTTCTCCCGACTTTTCGACTACAAGAGTGGATACTGGTATCAACTGGTTCACATATGTTCATCCAATCACCTGTGTAGTATTTTTTGAATGTGCCTGCCTCTTTAAAACTGTTTTAATGGACGGCTCCCCAAACGGATGTGTCTAACAGACACAGATATCTGCTGTTGGGACACGGCATGGCCCTCACGCACCTCAGCACCAATACTACCTACTCCCTATTAACCTGACACGGCAGATGGATTGTTAGTCATCTGGTGTAACGTGACACATATTTCACTTTGTGACTATGTTTTGAACTATTTTAATAACCTCATCAACCTCTATCACCACTTAGATACATGACTAGATACATTGACTTCAAAGCCACCTCACTAACCCACCCCGATTGGTCCTCCAGCAGGGTGGCTGTGCGAACGATAATGCAAACAAGGTTTCCAGACTATAATCTCAGTGAAAGGAAATTGATCTGAGAGCAATATTCGGGCGGAGCAAGCCTATACATCTGCGAAGCCGTCCATCAAAACTGTTTGAAAAGGGCACAGAAATACTGGGCAGTTGATTGGATGAACCGTCTGGTCGTTTTCGCTGTGGGCAAACATAAACCATACCCATATAGCTATCAATACGATGCTGACTGGTAAAAAGTCACAATTATATAGGCTTTCCAGACTGATTTCAAGGTGAAGTTAAACTGAAGCTCGCGAGAACAGTATGGTCTCGCGAGCTTCAGTTTAACTTCACCACGAAACTCAGGCTAACTCCATACGGCTGCCACAGTCTCACGTCTGCTATAACTCTTTCCCTACACAGCCACCTACACTTCTGCATGCATACAAGCATCTACAAGCTCCCCATTACAGGGATGCAGCCACTCCATTAGTTTTTCCACTAGCATTGTATAAACGTACCCCCGGGTTGCTAATTTACAAAGCAATAATCAATGTAATCACAATGCATCCTCATTGATCCCCACGTTAAAAACTATATCCAGGTGAAGAAGCCGGCGGGCTGGGTGCACACCACCCCTCCTTCACTGTCATTTATTTCCCATTCCACCATGTTGCCTAGAGGCCAAACGCTTGTTGGAGAGATAACAAACAACTGCGCGTGTGTGTGTGTGTGTGTGTGTGTGTGTGTGTGCCTGTGTCTGTAGAGGAGGACATCATAGAAGAATATACCAGCGCCCTCCACTGGCCAGAAAGATTCCTCACCCTCCTGCACAGGTTTGCACTGTAGTCTCAACAGAGACGGACGATCACTTTAGCATTCGATTTTTGGAAGTAGGGGGTTCTTTTCACTCTTTATGCAGACCAGAATGTCACAAGGTTCCATGCAAGTCAATGGGTAGCTCCACGGATTTCATCAAAATGTTTCCCATTATTTCTCTCTGGGGGCGTTAATGGGTATTTTTAGTATGTAACATTAATTCCCAGGTACCTACGATCAATCTGAGGCCACAACGATATTTCTGCAGCAAACTGTTTTGGGGTAAATGGACTGTTTCAGGCCATGCATGGTAAAATTAGCTGTCCGGTTGCTGCCTACGTGAGCCTCCACAGCAAAATGCTGTTAGTGACACACCCACTTAGAAGCAGTGTCAGTCATTCTGGAGAATGCTTGCTAGCTTCAAATCAAAACAGTATCGCTCCGCGGTCCTTGCATCACACATCAATATGCATTGTCAAGCAAAGTGTAGTGCCACGGCTTTGTTGATACAAGCGGTGTTCGCCATTTTGTTTATGTTCCTATTTACGGAGCCAGGGCTTTGAAGAAGTATCAAATTATTTTTTCAACAGGCACGGAGAATGGTAAGCTAGCGAAATGCAAGGTATTTGTTGAATTTGACAAAAAGCGCTAGCTTACATTTAGCTTGCAATAGCTGACCATACCTTTAAGAGACTACAGAAGCGTTTAAAATGTATTACAATGCTCCATCTTGGTATTATTCCAGAATCTTTGAACATACTGTATATACACACACACAAAATCACCCACACACATTCATAAATGTGCGTGAGCAAACATGCGCCAAGAAATTAAAGGCGTAATCATGATACCGTAGTATACCGGGTGGGTGCTGATTCTGCTCCTGGAAAGTGTCCTGTCCTATCAGCACCATATTGATCCCAGGCGGGGCGGGGGAGATTTTAGTCCAAGGGAAATTTGTGTTCATTTAGAGGGAGGAGACATCTGTCAGCGGACCCAAAGATTAGTCCGTCTGTATAGCTTGTCTGACAGCGTGGCGCGACAAACAGTAGCACCATGCCGGATGAAGACAGATCATATCCCCAACTGTCTGCAGGGCCAAATGATAAATGTGCAAGCCTATCGCCGGAAGGACGAACAGTGGTCTGCGACGGACTATATTCTGTGAATGGTCTGCATTTATAGAGAGTGTTTATAACCTCCCGGACCCTCAAAGTGCTTTAAAATATAGCCTGACATTCACACACACATTGAATGCTCCCAGGTGGGGTCTTGTATGCCATCACCAAGACACCACCTGGGAGCAGTTAGGGTTTAGGGGGTTGGGGTTTTTGCTCAAGGACACCTCAAAACTTTGTGAGCAGTTACACCGGTTACATACTGTATGTGTAGTTGCGTACCATTTCACAGGAATTTCATTTATTTCCTATGGAGCGCAGTGTAAAGCTTGCAACATTGCGTTACGTAAGCAGTAGCATCACGCACACGTTGAACAAATCCAACCAGAGGGGAAGAGTCTGACTATGCTTGAAGCAGCCGTGACGTGTGGCGACGGGTGGTACTGCAGTCTATAGGACCAACTGCAATACACACCCTATTTATAAATGAGTTTAACTGCTTCGCAAAAATGTGTTCAGGTGCCACACCTCAAATGATTCAAATGGTGCTTAATAATATTATCTTGGTGCTTATGTACATATAATTTTTCTAACAATGTCAATAAAGCCAGTTTGGACGATTGTTTGTCATGACGTACAGTAATAATCATGCAACATAGTCCATGACACGTTTCTTGTGTACGAGCAACAAGCGACATATTAGCCAGCACAACATTAATCCTACTTTTAGTGTAAATGCTAAATGTGAAACAAAACATGCCTACGATTAACAGTTCAAAACAAAAACTCCTGTTATTTTATGTTGTACTAAACCGCACATGCACGAGGCTTGAGGTCGGGAACTCCAGTGTCGCAGGTTGCAACGTAATCTTCTGGTTGTGCTGCGCATGTGCCAATAATTAGAATATTGCACTTCACTGCGACAATGAGCAAATACTTGTAAAGATTGAGCCGCCACTTATTTCACTGTGTCTAGCTACACTGCAACAAATGCTCTATCAAATATGAGTGCAAATATATTAGTTATGAGCTTTCTTATGCTTAAAACATGCAATTTTTGGTGAAATTGAAAGATTTCTTAAATTAATTGCAGATTTACCTAATTTAAGTCACTATATAAACCATGTATATTAGAAACAAGTCCAAGTAGATTTTAAAATCTAAAAACAAGATTATCTCACTAAATTAGATGTTTGTTTTTGTAGTGTAATAATACGTCTATGAATCCAACGCATTCAGTAAAAATGCCTGCGTAAACGTGGCATTTGGCAGAAGTACATTTCTCAATAGGCTATAGTTGGACAGGCCGTACACCGGCAATTATAAGCAACCAATCTACTTGTCAATGTATAATTAAATCATCCAAATAAGTTCCCAGTGGCCTGAATAATCAAGTGCCTAAAGCTAAACTGCTAAATAGGCGAACTTAAAAAAAAAATAAAGAAAGAGTAGAGAGAAAAAATAAACATTTGAGTCAAGTCAATTTTATTCATATAGCCCTTAATCACATTGCAGTCTCAAAGGGCTGCACAGCCTAGCTTTTCACATGGAAACAAACAACACCAATTTTCTTTTCACCCCGGGCAAGGAAAAACTTCCATTGAAACCTCATGGGGAAAAAAAAGGGAAGAAACATTGGGAAGGGACCACAGAGGGAGGAATCCACCCCTCCAGGATAGATGCAATTGGTGATGGAAGGCACAAAATGTACCATTAATACTATGTATAATACATTTCACATTTAAGTAAGAAACTTGAGTGAGTATTGAGTGCTAGGATATGGAGAGGTCGCTAGGTATTGAGGTGGATTGTGAAGAGGTGAATTGAGTGTCTTGCGGAAGATGGGTATTGTTTTCAGCAGTATTGGCACTTTTCAGTTTCAGCCCCCTTCCCTACATAAAATAAATTGACCAATCATATCTCTCCATGCAAGACACTCCCTTTGTCTTTATCATGAGAATGGCATACTTGGAAACTGCTAAGAGACATATGAATATAGTCCGGTCATTGCATTAGCCTACTTACCATACTTAATATTTCCACAGATATTTGATGTTTTGAGGCCAACTGAAGATTATGTATTAGTTCACCTTCCTAATTTGTTAGAAAGTGGTCCCATGGGGCAATTTTTTGGCCCATTGGTACTTTTATTTACTTTACAAAAGATAGTGTTTACCCAGTACATTTCACTGCTGTTAAACTAAGCTTGTTACCACTTATATCTCCTTGATGGATCCCTCGTGTTCATTTATTGAACGCAGCTTTAGCGAAATCCAATTAGTGTTTTTGTGTGTGTGTGTGTGTGTGTGTGTATGTCCTACGTCGTCAGGCTATGTTAAATCTGCCTCCAGAAAGCCCCAGGTTCTATTAGCACGAAGCAACGCCTCCATATTTTATACTGTGGCTTTTATGGTCTCTCCAATGTCACTGCATCAAAGGAGCCTTGTCTGCACATGAATCTCCACGCCAGGAACCTTCCACCCCATTATCTGTGTGTGAAGTGCCCTTCCTGGGCTGCTTAGTGATCTCCCTTGAGCCGCGCACCATTACCTTCCGCTGGGTAATAGCTCTTCGGAGCTTCTTGTCTTTTCGGTCCTGATTTCTGCAGGTAAATTAGCTACACAAAACTTTAGTTTATCTTCCCCTACAGACTTAAGAAACATGTTTTTATGACTAGATGTGACTAAAATGTTGTAAAAAACAAAGAAACATGTTTTGATGACTAGATGTGACTAAAATGTTGTAAAAAACAAACAAAACAAAGATTACATTTTCTACAGTATAGAAATTCACAAGACATTTCAAATTCCATCAATGAGGAATCCTCAAAAAACAAGATGAACTCTGATATTATGGTTCAAATTTGGGTCAGTATCAAAAGGCCTATACTGTACATTCTGTAGTATAGCCTATCCAGGGATGTACTCTATGAAATGCTCTCCTATTAAACACAAGATAGATGATTATTTACTCTACATGGGTCTGTGTATGCTCATCCCCCCGTGACGGATCTTAAAGTTGCCTCGGATGAATATGGAAAAACTCAAGGATAATGGGATAATGGAGAATTGATTTTTTTATCTCCCCCACATCTGTTTAAATATGATTAACAGTGCGCTCGACACCGCGCGTCAAATTAATAATGACGTGCGGCGGGAAAAGGCAATCAATAATTGACAAGATAAATATAGATCAATGCTCCTGATGCAGGTCCTGCTGCTGATAACCGATGAAGCGTTGGCAGTTAGCACCAGAATGATAAGCAAGTCTCATTAAGCTGCCGTGAATGACAATACGCCAGCCCGTCCTGACATCACCTAGCCACTGTAAAAAGGGCACTAAGTGAAATTAAGCGAAACCCTTTCCTTATCTCTCTCTTAATGTTTTCCGGAGGCTAATAGAAACCTATAGAGGTCATTCGGCGGCGCGCCCTGCCGAAATGCAACTTTCTCTCTCCCCGTACTGAATCGAAAGCGAAGTGGCGGCTAATGAAAATGAATTGCGCATTTGTACATTGTTAGCGATGCGGGGGGGCTGGAGGTGATGGTGTGTGTGTGTGTGTGTGTGCGCGAGCGCGCGTGCACGTGTGTGGGTGAGCCTATGAAACACAGTTCAGCAGCCGAGGTTAACGGCGGCCGTGACACAAGTACCAAACTCCTCGCTTTGTCGATTCTCTGAGCTGTTGAACCATTTCCATCTTCTCCCCTTCACCTCAGATAAAGGTATTTGCCCACGGCTACACATTAGATGATGTACTTTGCATTTATGAGGGCATGTAGGCCTATTATGTTTGATATCAAACATTTGCTTAACACTGCCTGATAATCTCAATGAATTTTAATCAGTTTGTGGTTCCACTACAGTTGAATGTAGCCTAATATATTTTTATACTAGTTTCCCGTGCTAGATAATTATGCAAGGAGAAAATAAAATACCCAGAGAAATGTGTAATTGCTTTTACAGCAGTGCCTTCACAGCAGACCAGTGCGGTGCAGGCCACACCTGATCTTAGCATCTGCCATCTGAAAACTAAAGGTTTTAGATGACAGGCTTCGTAAATGGGTTATCTAAAATCCAATATATATTGGAAGAAATATCACGAGGGAGAAATATAGCGGGTATGGGGGGTGGAGGTGGGGAGTGGGCGGGGGTATGGGGGCAAAGCATGTGCTTGACTATCATTGTGATCCATAACTTTCCCGCCATCCCGGGGCCCCATTTATTGTCGATTCCATCCGAGGGATGGTGCTGTCAGTTGGGTGGGAGTCTCGCCGCTGTTTATTTTCAAATCAATACTCAATTACTATAAGGAAGATCCACTCCCCTGCCCATTCTCCAGATGAAATTATGAACTGCAGCAATAACACGTCAGGGGTGAGGACCGGTGTCATTAAACTCAAAAGGGGCCAAGATAACTACAGTGGGGCTCCGGAAAAACTGGAACGCCCCCCTTTCCCCCATCTCCAGCACCTCCTCTAGCCTTTAAATTCCTAATTAATCACTTTGAAAAAGGCCCTTCGGGATATGACGGATGACCAGAGAAAACAATTTTCACCCTAACAGCCTTTTAATTTTAAACTCCGAGGAGAGCTCATTGACAACCCATCAGTGCTAGTTTCTAATGCACTTCCTCTTTTGTTATTGAGAAGAATGGCACGGAAGCAAGGCCTCCGCTCCTCTTCATAACTCACGCCATCGATTCGGTAAATGCCGGACATTTGCCAGACGAGAGGAGCGCCTTCCACGGCCTTGACAGCCTGTGCGTAAATTATTCCGCTTAAGTAACATTTTTCGGTTATTTATAGTTGAGGGGACATCGCACTAAAAACAGCTTGGTTTGCATTCGATGTAGGTACAGTTCCTGTTGGGTGTTGCTAAAATAAACATTTAAAATGTAAAAGAATGAGAGAAAGCATCAGTCGCTCTAACATTATGACAGACAGGCCTTGTGGCACATTGCAATTTTAGTCCGAGGTCAGAGTTAAATATTCAAGATGGCTGCCATGCTTCCCATGTCAGTCATGGTAAAGCTGTAATATACTGTTTTTTTTTCACTTGTCTGATTTGTGTCTCATTTGTCGTACATAGAGTAGTCTACTGTCCAAGTTCTATCTGGGAACATGTTTCAGAAGAGTTTGTATGAACAAAATACTGCATAATCTGTTGTTATAATGCTAGCAGCTAATAAAGGCTAACATAACAAAAGCTTTCCTGTAGGCATCAATCTTGGTTCTCCCACTTGTTAACTGGAACACGGTCATCTAGTGCATGGCATCAATCTCATCTCTGCACACCTTCTTAAATGAAATGGGCCATTGGGCTTACACCCTGAATCCTGCATGTAAAAGTGAAATGAGGGGTCTTTTAGAATCGTTATGTTGCGTTCAACTACAGTACATGTCTGGAACTGGGACTTTCCATCATGGAAAAACTAAGGTAAAAAACACCAACTCATTTTGGAATTCCATGTTGGGATTTCGGGTAAGGTTTCTCAACATTGAGTTCCCTATTTTACATCACAGTAGAACATCTGTAACCTGACATGCCAGTTTAATTGTTGTCACAACTCCTGTCGAACCAAACAAAGTAGTTGAGTAGAAGACAAAACTGTATACATGCAATATTGCTATATATAAAACTACAGTATACAAACGGTATGCTAAATGCTTTACCTGATAAAATAGGCATAATTTGACCAAGCATTATTTTGGAATGCCGTGTCAACAAGTAGGCATTGTTAGTATCAGGATTCCACAGTTTACCAGTTTTTCCCTGATAATGCGAGTATGTCTCATTTTGGCAGCAAGGATTTTAAAACATTTGATAGAAATAGATTTTTATTCCAACCCTTGAAAAATCGAACGCAAAGAATAAACAATTAAGATAAGAAATGCAATAGGAACATTTTGAAAGGTTTAATGTGTAGAAAACGGTATTATATAATATAAAACTGAACTAATCACCTTTTAAACAGTAAAGTTTTGAGTTAAAGATTTCTATAGGGTTGATGCAGTTCTGTCATCAGTGAATTGGCTAGTATATAAAGTAATGTGTAATTCCTATAAACTCAGTAATGCTACAAACTCAAAGGACATTTAGTTTGCACTTGCACATGTGCGTGTGGGTTTTTGTGTGTGTGTGTGTGTGTGTGTGTGTGGGGGGGGGGTTATAAACAATCAACCATAGCAATATCATATTTGTCCATATGTTTGTGATGTACAGTATAGTATGTAATATAATCTTTTCTTAGAAATCCTTGTTTTTGCTCTAATTACAATAGGACTACAGCCACAATCAGTAGCTTTCTTCTCTAATCTGGCCAAACTGTAGGTACTGTTATTTTCTGTTTCATGACAGCCTTTAACAAAGGGATATAACAGGTAAAAATCTCCTTTTCCTGATTGCTGTATTTAAATTTGCTTTGTTAACTTCATCAGAAAGCCAACGGTGGAGAACAGCAGATCTTAAAACACAAAGAACCGTTTATTAACCCCTACAGATGTTTTTTTAATTTTCACAGAAAATGACACGGTAAAAGCTACACCAATAGGCCTATTGAGTGCCAGCAGCTCACTACCACAGCCTATCAAGAATTGTTTCTTATATTGTGTTTACATTTTAAATTTCAATCCGTTTTGTACATTTTTGTGATGAAAGTACAATGCAATTTCACACGCTATAATGTCTGCTTATCAAAGCAAAGTTATATTTTTGTCTCGACTCCACTGTGACACCTTGATAATGGTATTATAGTGTAATTTCTTTAACAAGTGGCAGTAGAAAAAATTATCCTATTTAAAAAAAATATTAGAATAAAACTAAATCGGCGTAATAATTTAGAAAAAACTCGAATCAGGCGCATCAATCGCCGTTGCGGCGGTCGGGCGCAGACAGCCTTCGAATACAATTAGAGCGACAAAACAACTAAACGGATGACAAGATTATGCTGCTGTAGATACAGCAAGGCACACATACAAGTCTGTAGAGATTTCAGATGTTTGTTCTATTCTTAAAGGCTTAGTTGTGCTGTATGTGGGGGCTTCTCTGTGCATGCCTTGAAGCATTCCCCCGATGTTATCGCCGGCCTGGGTATAAGACAAAAGATCCAACATCACTCGGCAGCAAATAGTGGAGCCTCACACTTGGATGGAATGGTACTGATAAGAGGAAATGTAACCACCCCCCCTTTCCTGAATTAGCTGGTGCAGCAAGGTCAGGTGAATGTGATCAGCCACCGTGTCTAAGCACATTATCGGCGGGGGGAAGGGAGAAATCTGCAGAATGGTGTGAGAGGACGGGGACAGTCAGTCAGGCATCTGGGGGGTAAGGGGGGGGGGGGGGGGGGGGGGGGCTGGTCGGATGTGGTTAGTGTCCACATCCTACTGAGACGGCTGTCGTCTGCCCTGCCTCTGACGAGCCAG
>JAODTR010000013.1:349227-365140 GCA_025399935.1 Amblyopsis rosae | reverse complement strand
CCTCCATCTGGGCCTGGCTCCAGACGGGGACCCCGGGCTTCCTCCGGGCAGGGTAACTCCTTCTCTTAGTGAGTTCACTGAGACCCTGAGACCACTTTGCCTTGGGAGACCCTACCAGGAGCACAAGGCTCCAGACAACACAGCTCTCAGGTTCATGGGGCACCAAAACCTCTCCACCACGATAAGGTGATGGTTCCCGGAGAGGGGAAACTGACATTCATTTACATGAAAACAAAGATCCCGTAACACCGTATAGGTGGGTGTTAAATGCCTTGCAGTACAGTATCTGAAATTTGCGGCCAAACCATAACACGTGTATTTCAGCTAACGGACATGGAGGTGGTCTATCTTGTGGCCGTGGGGAGCTACAGTGCCCAGCCAGTGACTTCTGGTTCAAGGTTAATGCCTGTTGGCTCACCTCTGGACACACACGGCCTGTGATTGATGCATGCTCCGTCGCCATGCCTGAGGGATTAACACAGGCGGCATAACAGCGCCACTGTTTACATTCGCCGACCTCCCGCGTCACCTTAGCAACGCACCAGGGATTACTGTCACGGGCAGAGCCCGGACTCTGTGGCCGCATATACACCATCACGCTATATATACACGGTATATACGACGGACCATGCGTTCATGCGCTGTGAACCCAGCAAAGTTCAGTTCACCTGAAAGTTTGGAACTCAGATGTTCACATCGATGGAATTCAGTAACCCTGGTTTCTTCTTCATGCAGTATGCACTGTAAGATATTGGATAAAGTCTAGCATTTGGGTGTTTGTCTCTCAGATGAAAGGTTGCCGGTTAAAGCCCCACCATGGGTCTGTAAGCATCCTTGAACAAGATGTATTAGTTGTGTACTCACGTATGTATCTTAGGATAAAAGCTACTTACAGTATTGCTAAATGCCATAACTTAGTGTATAAATCAGACTCCAACCTTGTACAGTAACTGAACACGGTCCGATATTACGTAAATATGCAACTGTGTACCTTACAATGGAACAGTCGATAACTTGCTCTTGTCATTTAACTGTCTGTGTTAGTGAATTTTTTACGGCACATATTACGGCATATTGATTTCTTAATCAGGTCAAGTCTTGTTCGGTTATTTTCTGTATTGTTTCAATGGTTAGTCTATTATTATTTATATATTTGTATTATTATTGTTTTTTAAATTATGTTTTTTATTGTTACATTTAAAAAATATATATTGTAATACAATTCTAGTTATTATTATTTATTTGTTTTTTATTTGACACAACAGAAAGACTAAAATACTTTGAGTACTAAACCTATAAGCATCAGCACACATCACATAGGCTGATCAGGTATAAAATATAATTCCTAAGGAATTTCCGGTGTAATGCTATATACCAGGGCTATTCAAATCCGGTCCTGGAGGGCCGCACCTTGCATGTTTTAGATGTCTCCCTGCTCCAACACACCTGATTCAAGGTTGTTAGAAGCCTGAGAATGACCTGTTCATTAGAATCAGGTTTGTTGGAGCACGGAGAGATCTAAAACATGCAGGGTGCGGCCCTCCAGGACCGGAGTTGAATAGCCCTGCTATATACACCCTTATACAGTACAATACTTTATGTTAAAGGTAAACAGTGCCTTTGGGCAATGAACGAATGGATATATGTGTGTGTTAGAGAGAGAGGGGGTCCACTGGCATTGAAAAGGGCAGGCGTTTCAAAAGGTAGGTGAATGTCAGTAGGCTAGCTAAATAGCCTACTTGATTGACACGTGATTGGACGAACATGTGAACCAGCGAAGCCAGCTGTGGAATAAAACTCTTGCCTCTTGCAGATACCAGTTGAGAAATGTGTTTGCTCTTCTTTCATTTAAGAAAAACTCTCCAGTTCAGATAAAGCAGATTCTGTTGCAGAATCTACCTTTATGAACCGCCATTGATGTGTTTGAGCGCTTTCACTGTCTGTCCACCTAAACCACACCCTTAGCGGTCAGTACGATGCTGATTGGTCAAACTCACTGGGACTGAAGCGCTGAAGGATTTCAAGCTCTCCAGACTGATTCTGGCGGAAAAGTCAAGCTCAAGTTTGCGAGAATCAGGATGGTCTCACACGATGCTATAATTTTGTACAAACCAGAAATTACAACAATCTGCGTTGGATGACAGAAACAATGTTTTAACCCTATATGCCAGAATATTCTGTGGCATAGATCAGAGTGTATCATGGGATCCTTGTGTCCTTCCTCCCTACACCTCCCCCCCTCTTCCTTTTCCCTGTGCTGTATGCGGCCATAGCAGTCGTCATCCCTGGCTAGTAATTGCTGACACGCCAAAGCCAACATAGCCCTGGCAAGCCCTTAATAGTTTTCATTTTTCTTCCTTACAGGATGGCCTCTGAGATGCCATCATGAATGATCAGCGCCCGGCTGCCATCGCCAGCTCCCTGTGGAGGAAGGCTACCCCACCCCGCTCCCCCCCCCCCCACACCCATTTCTCTCTGTTGTAGGCTGACCCCCATCCAAAGGCACTGTCTTCGTCACCTCTAATGTCCCGTAGCATCCAGCGAGCAGCGCACGATTTATTGAGCAGATTTTCCTGACCACAGCTTTCATCACGGGGACCGGGGTGGCAGGGCCATGCCAAAACATTCTCTCTCTCTTTTGCTCCCTCTCTCTCCATCCATCTCAGGTTCTCACCATCTCCCTCCCTCTGTCTTTTATCTCTCTCTCTCTCTCTCTCTCCCCATCCATCTCTCGCTCTGCATCCAACCCATCAAGAATGTGGCACTTGGTAAACTATTCCCTGAAACTAATTCATAAGGTGTGGCGGTGGATAGGCTATACGCTTGAGAGGCAGGTGCGTGGCGGGGGACCAATGCTAGCTAACCATGCACTGGGCTAAACATTTGTCTTTGTTCAGTTCCCGGGACTTTTTTTGCTGTGTAAAAAAACAGCAACACTAGGCTATTAATGAAAGGAAATAAATGACAAGGAAACTTCTAGAATCTTCAGAGCCAACAAGGCAAAACAAAAACCTTTGCGTGAAAACGTCTGCGAGGAATAGCGAGCTCTCTCGGTCGGGCTTGCGTCCATTATGCTGTCTCACTTGCGCATGCTGCGATTTAGCGGAGCGCGGAGTCCCGGCAGAGCACTCGGAGGCGAACCGCAGAATGTCAAACCACTTCACTCTCAATCGCGCCATTACACAAAACCGCTGTTGCAAGCCGTTGCCACGGTGGCTGTGGATGGGTTGTACACTTGGGCTTTGAAAGAAAACATGGAGTGATAATAGTGATTACTATAACTGTCATTTACACCCTCGGGGGAAAAATATGTTGTTTACAATGACAATATGCGTCTGGTTTGTTGATACGCGTGTGCCTCCCCCCACCAAAGGAAATAAATAAACACTACTCCCACCGCAGGACTACAGCTGACACATTTCCTATGTTGTCTACCTTGTCGTTGAATCTCCGAAACCTTTTGGGCATCCCGTGTCCTCTGGTGTGTCTTCATACGCCGGGGCTCAGCCTGTCAGCTGTGGCACGGCCGCGAGACAAATGCCAATCTGATTAGCCCTCCTCCCCTGACACTATTTTAACATCAGTGGCTTGTTTGTTCGTAACACGAACAGATTACATGTAATCTGTTACTTGTAATTTAATCAGTTACTTGTAACAAATTATGAAAAAACTGTAACTGTAATCCATATTTATCAATATTAACACCAGCATTGATGTGTCTCATCACAGATCAATCCGGTTACTTAGTTATAAGATCAAAAAACTAATTTTAGGGTGCAATTACACTTTTAATGCTTTACGACTGCGTTGGTGGATACTGTTGGAGCTATCTCCAAATGATTGTGAGCCATCTGATTGAGGTGGGGAAAGTGCTCTGTCAGGCCTGGTTTAGCTAATGACGCAGGCAGCAGCGTATAAGCGTGCCGTATACCTAGAATAATTGTTCATGGAAATTTTAAGATTACTGCTCCTTCACCTGAACAATGCCGGGGCGTTTCACGCTGGAGCAGATACTTCCCCAAGATTGATCGCTCTGCTTATAATTTCCTAATTTCCAATCCACTGTGGGACTTAACTGGAAGCGGACATTTTTTCCTGAGCACCGACCATGTTCATTTTATTTCCTCACAGGGCTAAATGGGAAGAATCTTCCAGGCCATTAAGCAGACAGTCTTTGTCGTAAAAGTTTTGTTGGCACTCAGTCTCTCTCTCTCTCTCTCTCTGCTGTGGAACGGAAAAGTCTGTTTGATCTGCCGCCTGCAGGTTAATAGAAATCAGCCTGCTCATCTGTTGGCTCATCAGCAATAGTGGATTGAACTTAACTACCCACCTTCGCCCTGTCAATTCAAATTTGAGAAAAATCCACTAACACTGACCACAGCCTAATCTACCTCTGTCAGATAATCACTGTTTCACTGTAATCCCTTTCAGGAACAAAATGACAATAACCCCAATTTTTTAGCCAAATTGGCATGTTTTGACCTCGCCGTCTTTTTCATGCGCTCTCCTGTCTGTGTGGCTGTTAATGCTCCTATTGTCCAATCTGTCTCAATAACCCCTGCACTGCTTATCAAATATTATGTACAGCTGTGTATTCCCTATTAAACGTGAACTGTGGACAGCTGAGACACTGTTGAGACAAACTGAAACTATTCTGTTGACTGTGACTGAAGGTTTCAGAAGTTACGCTTCTCCGATTATAGATAAACTGTGACCACAAATATGAGTTTATCTTTATTGGTTGCCTGAGTGACGGAGAGATTAGATGCTGCTTTAAGCAGATAGATGTGGCTGAGAGCGGCCAAGTCGAAATGGGAGATGGAAGAAAACACAAAATGCCAGGCTATGTGACAGGAAAGAAGAGGTCCTTAACAACTTGCCTATGAAATCAAACAAAGCAAAGTCTGCGATGGATATGTGTGTGTGTGTGTGTGTGTTGGAGGGGGCACAGTATACCGTAGGCTAGTGTGTTGTAATCAGCTGATTACAGACTGATTTAGAGGCTTCAATCAGCAAATGAAATGTGTAAGCATTCAGGTGAGGGAAGTTTCAATCATCATTTAAGCAATAATTATCGGGATGTCAACTCTCTGTTAGTGCCGAGTTTAGTGCCTGAGCAGAGGTGTGTCTCTGAGACGTGTCCATGTATTGCCTGGATGGTAGGGCGGTGACATATACATGTTTATGTCGTTTGTTTTGCAGATCAGTAGAACTTCCGGAGCTCTGAATAAACACCGGTAACAAAACAGTATTGTGTTATCGTTCTGTCTTAACACTTTCAATTAGCATAGTCTTATTTATATTACAGTATACCAAAGAAAACCAATATGGCTGTGTGCAGATGAAGATTATATCTTCTTGTGCGTACTTTTTTGCTGGCTGTTCATAATCCAAATATGAATAATTTTGAGAAAATGAAGCCCAACACAAATACAATGGACACTCAGTCACGAGGCTTCTCATGCCAGCAACATTATAATATATATTGTATGTATGTATAAGGTATATATAACTACTGTTCATTTGATGTTTGAGTTTGTTATATGTTGCTTTATGTTGCTTGGTCATGTCTCTCTTGAAAAAGAGAATCTCAACAAGGGTCACCATGGTTACATAGATGTTAGATCATTTTAATATGCTCCCCTACCTCTTTAACATCACTTATAGTTGCACATGCAGCACCGCTTCATGACGTAGGTTGACAGCTATACATACATACTGTATATGAACATCTGAAGCCGCCAAAGGGGGATACCAGTAGTGTTCTGGCCATATGTGCCTGTCCCAGACAAGTCGATGGTTTGAGGTAGCTGGATTTGCAAAATCACATTTACTTGAGAATTCGATGCAATGATCTATATCTCAACATCTGCTGATTAGTTCACACCAACTGAGCTGCTTCAATCTGCTATACTGGCTATGTTGTTGTTTTCCTTCATGGAAACATTTCAAAAGTGTAATCTACTGTAATTTGTGGTTACACCCACTGGCTAAGCTAGTCGTTACTTTTTAAGGCATGCTAAAATAGCCTCGCTAGACCATCCTGATCTTGCGAGCTTCGGATGAATATCTACGTGAGAATTAGTCTGGAAAGCCTAGGGATCATTTTGAATGTGTCTGAGTAGCAACTGAACTTTCCAATCAGCGTCGTGTTGACAGCTATATGGGCGTGGTTTAGGTGTGTTTACCTGTAATCTGACTCCACAATTTTAGCTGGAAACTGTCATGGATTAGTTGCTCTTTTCCCAACACTGGTGATAATTGAGGGAAGTTAATCGGTCAGGTCTGTAAATTAGGCTAGGCCTACTATCTGGATTTACAGTCAGTAGGAGCAGCCTACTACCTGGACTCAGGAGCACAATGTCACTGAGCTTGCTTTAGATGCTTTTCAGTCAGAGAGAAAATGTGAGCAGAGACACAAATCCACGTTGATTTCACACGTCAATATGTGTATTTCTCATAACGAGCTACAATTGGAGTCATTGGACATATTAGCCCACACCTACAGCTGACATTGAAATTTCACTTTGGATGGTATATGGCATGTGACCTTTATGGTATGTAGGTCTATGTTCAATTAAATGTATGCTCTACTTCTCCTCGAGATAATAAATATAGGCTATGTGCAACTTGCATGTACAAATATAGTCTACACATAGGTGAAGTAACTATGTGAAACTTACTCGTAACTGACATTAACTGACCGATCTAATACAATATTTATGAATGTTTACCAGTCGTAGTAGGATTAGGCTACAAATACAGATTTAAACCAGATGTGTATGTGTCTGCGTGCTTTCTTGCCAGATGATGCGTTTGCATGAGTGTGACTCATACTGACAGACGGAGAAACCAGGTGCTGACGATGACTGTTCCAGTAGCTTCTTCTCAAACCAGTCACGGCAGATGCCGAAGACGACAGCGCAGGCCGGGAAGCGCGTTGACATCCTTCTGTGCGCGACATAAATCAAAACGTGCTGTCGGTTTTCTGTCTAGTTGCCATCGACTAAAGCCTTGTTTCCAGAGTTTCTACTCAACACCAAACCATCTTAACTACACACCTTGGAGACGATAGACTGCTTTTGGTTCCTAAGCAACGTTTAGGCTATTTCATATTTCTATGGAAATATTTACTGCAGGCATTAGAGCTATTTGACAATATTTGTAATATCCTACCCAGTTTGTTATTGCTTTTCTAATTTATTAATGGGCTGCTAAAAAAATTATGTTTCTAACTAAACATATTTTGTCAATAATATAGGCTGTATGTCAATACACAAACTAGGCTACATATCATTGCAGCAGCTGGAAACTATTTTAGTTACCCTTTACAGTACTTATATAAATTCCATGTTTTCATATTAAATTCAAAATAATTACATGAATTGTAGCCAAACATATGCCTACATACCAGTCATGTGTTCACGTTATGAAAAATGAGTGCGCTGCTTTTGCTTTTAGTGAGGCTGTACTACCCCCTAGTGGTATAATAGATTCAATACAAACAAATTGCATTATGTAGGATATTATAACATTTATAGAATAGTTAGTACTACTGGTCTGGCTAAAAATGGAAAACAATTTAGAAATAGCCATTCCTTTTTTTGTTGTACAATTATTACATTAGATTTTTTTTTCTATGGTATCTGCTTAAATGTAGGAATGTAGAATTAAATTAAACCACTTATTATAAATATCAATGCATATCTGCTCAAATTTGAATCACTCAAACAAAAGTATCCATAATTTAATTGCTGACATAGATATTTTGGTGGAAAAGAAGCGATCTGAGCAAGGCCACATTCCCCATAAAATCAGCCATTTTACCCATCATGTCCTAATAGCTTGCTCTATGATGCAGCATGTTATATAGCTTCACTGGCCAACCAAGACGTGTCATTAGCCCGAGCAAACGTTACTTTGCAACGGCGGCAATATATCAAACAATTGTGTCTAGGATTTGCTCCACTTGCACCACTGTACTAGCGAGCAGCAACCCTAGCAGCTACCCTGAATTCCCTTCTTCTCTGCTCCGCAGTGGAAAAAGTGTAGCGGCAAATAAATTAAACATGTGTCATTGAGCATGCTAAATGGCTTGCAACACATAATCATCTAAATAATTACGAGTCTGCCATTAAAGTGAGCTAGATGGATGGCACATAAGGCCTTATGGAAAACGAGGTAATGGTGCAAGATTTGAAAATGGGGGGGCCGGGCGGAGAGTAAGAGAGAGAGAGAGAGAGAGAGAGAGAGAGAGAGAACGTGGGATTAAAAAAGGGAGTGAGAGAATGTGAGGGAACTGCAGTTGTATGTGTAATTCCTTCCTTTAAACATCAGGCTTTTCTTCTCGCCGTCAAGGCCCAGGATGACATTGCTGAGGGACAATGCCGTGATTAGTTCAATCAGAAAAAGCAGTGGAGGATTGTGGGTAGGCAGTGGTGCTCAGAGGTGCCATTTTGTCCCCCCCTGCATTTCATTAATCATCATCCTGAAGCCCCTGAATCAGTTCAGCTGATTGGCAGCTCAAGCATTTGTTCCCATGTGGCAATCAGCAAGCCGGGAAAATCAGTTCACAGCCTTCACAACATTACATGAGATTAAAGTTACAACATTCAAATTGATTTGTTATGTACAAGTCTTTAACTTTTAAAATTATTATTATTAACTGGAATGTGTCACTGAATTTGCATCTACCAGATTCAAAACTCGACCTCAATTAACCCCCAGCTGAGGGTTTTGTCAACGCGTTTTTCTAAGTATTCTAAGTTTTATTTGCCTTTTGTTAAAAATAGATATAAATCGTATATTAACAGCGAGACCTTTAAACATAGTAATCATCTCAGTAATAAACACAATCTGGTTTATTTTTAATAAAAAAATATTAAAAATAAAATGTAGCCAAGCACGACCGAGAGAAATATTTTAATAACTCCCATGCATCATTCTAAATGGTGCATCTCATAAACTGACATGTATGGCTACAAAACTAATGTCCTCTTCATGGACAATGTGGTTCCCAATACTGTTGTTGCCCCTCTTAACAGACCATTACATTGTATGCCTGGTGCATGCACTGCATAATGCAGCCTTGTTGTCTGGGAAATGGCATGTACTTGCTAAATGGCTCTAGTGGAGAATGCTTTGTGGTTCTTCTGATTTAAAATAAAATAATAACAATAATAACAATAATAATAATAATAGCAATAATAATAATAATAATAATCAGCAGAATAATGTAAATATAATAGCTCATATCTATAGATGTAAATACAAATGTAATTTACAAATCCAGTAATTGGAAAGATCTGCACACTAGAATGATCAATTCTCTCATTTGGAGGAAATACCTGGTTAACAACTCGATGTACACTATAGTTTTTTATTTGTTTGTCTTCTTGCTTGCTTCTGCACCCCTTTTAAGTTGTTTTTGATGACTAGCACCAATTTACTGGTCTAGAACATTTTTGCCGTAAACATTGACTTGATCCTACATACATTTTATATGTGGTTTAAAAATTGCATAATTACACAGCAGCAAGAATATAAATTTCACTTATCTATTTAAAGACATATTTGTATAGAAGATACTTTGTTAATTATTGTAGCAATTTTACATTTTTCACATAACCCCTGTAATATCTTTACATACCCCTAGGGGCATGTGTACTGGGATATGAGATATTGAAACAATCCTAAAAACCAAATAGACACAATAATTGAAATATGGATTGTATTTGCTACAGTAAGTAATATTGCTTCACCATATCCCTCGTGTAACTTATTGTGTTTCAATAATATAGTGTACACGGCTACAATTGTAATTACATGCCAGTATATGTACAGGTATGAGTTATTTTACATTCCCAAAGGAACATTTAGTTGCATCTCCTTTGGAGCCAACATTTCCTAAAACCTTATTAAAACTAAGCACAGGTCTGAATGACAACCTCCGGCCAATATAAAACAAATCAATATGAACCTGTTCTTCTAGTCTGCTTAAATTGGGCTGTGATTTCCCTGAGGATGCTCTCTGGGTAGTAGCACTGGGCAATACAATAAGAACGAAGTAATGGTGTAACATAACGACATAATGAAATTGATTCTGACAACCAGCCAGGTCTTTTCCTCAGGGGTGTAGAGACAACCACTGGGAAAACGAAACGTTCTCGTGAGCGACCTCTGTTGACCATAAAGTGTTACATCTGCTTTTCTCCAGTGGAGAAAACTCACCGTCACACATATTCAACAAAAGGTTGCAAAGATTTGATTGCATGTATTGAGGAATGGGCTGTCTTTATGTACAACACAATTATTCTAGGAGTGCAAACTCATTGACATCTCACTAGCTGGAATAACGAATGGATGTTTCTGTTTAATTGGACATGAAGAAAAAATGTATTCCATAAAGTGTTGTGAATGTGTGTGTGTGTACTCAAAACCAAAGTTATAGTCCATCCATCCATCGTCACCCGCTTATCTGAAGTGGATACACAGGGCAGTGGCTCCAGCAGGGGACCTCAAACTTCTCTTTCCCGAGCCACATTAACCACCTCTGACTGGGGGATCCAAATTCATTCAAATTAATGTACATGTACTTGCACTTGATAAGGAATAGCCTACAAATATGTTGTAATCATCATGTAATGTATGCTTCTGTCCACACGGAGGAGACAAATCATAAGATATCAAAAGTTACTTAAGTACACAAGTATCCACAATACAGCCTAACCAACCCTACCAATGGTAATTTCAGCAGGGGTAGTTAACCTTCATCTGGGCAGCAGCCGATGATAATAATGCAAATATGACGTTGCCTTATTACGTCACTATGTCTTTGCTATCAGATATTTCCCCTGCAGAGAAAACATAAGGCTGTCACAGTGCCTGCGTGCCACCGTCCGTGTCTATATCCAGGCTGAACGATGCCCAGTGGCATCCCCCTGAGTCTGGTGATGTCTGAACCGCCCACTTACCTACACACAGCGCCTCCAATTGGCTGTACATACCAAAGAGTATTAGTGAACCGAGAGGCGATTGGCGAGTACCAATGTCAAGCTGTCATCAAATTGTCACTTGCAAATTTCTGAATAGATGCGGAACAGAACAGAAGAGAAGAGGATAAGGTAGCGGACACGGGCTACAACTCAGACAAGGGGGCGGACATCTAGCCAAACATTATAAGCACATTTTTCTATAGTTTTTGTCTCGCTGTGGCATTTTACTGTATTGGTTAGTTTGTGTACTGTGAAAATGGCGCAGCCAGACGGCAAGAAAATATTCTTTGAGAACCTTTCTGGTGCGGGGAAAGCCATCGCAGTTCTGACGAGTGGAGGTGATGCTCAAGGTACCGTGACAACATAATCTATCTACCGGTACCCTGTGACATGTTATTAACTATATATGGTGTGCCAAACTCTCCCTACCCACACGTTTAATGGCAAGCCTGCAGTTATATCAGTGTATCCCATGTAAGTTATTGCGCAGGTAGGTATAGGCTATATCAAACGCACGCAGGAGGACAGTGTGCCGGTGTCGTGCCGACATTGCTTCCCCTCCGTACAAGCGGTTTGCCTACATTTTGATGTTGGCAACTCCATCAGAATTACTTGGAAGAAGTATAGCTTCACGACTCAAGTTCCACTTGCCGTCTATTGTTTTGTGTGAACTTGAAACAGACATTTAGGCTTTGTCTATACAGACAACATTATGAAACATATAGTATAATCTAAAATACCTGTAGGCCTACTGTACAAGGCACAATTTCGTCCAAGCGTCCCCTTTTCGGTTACTACTGGCTAACGACACCAGCCAGGCTGTCAGTGATTCGCAGCATTTCTTTGCGTAATGCACATTGAATGACTGTCAATGTGACCAGTGCTTTGCTGCTGCCTTGTTCTTACATTCGATGATGATATCTGTAACTCAATTAAGTCCGTGGTGGCAGCGGACGCGAGGCCCGGTAGCCTACGAGTACAAGTCGGAACAGAGCATTCCGACGTGCTTTGCAGCGTACTGTAGCATACTGGATATGCGGCTGCCTGGGCAGCTTCGGTAAATTCTAGAAAAGGCGGTTATCGTTTCGTCTTTCTTCCCATTTTAAAAAGAAACCTGCATAATGAACCAGAATCACACATTTACGAAGCAGTGAAATGTTGGGGCACTGTTTTAAGTGAAATATGGATACCTCCGGCGTCGTGTGTACGTGATCGGCTGCATTTAGTCAACGCGGATGCTCTCCTCCAAGCTTGCGTCAGAGAGGAAGTCACGTGTTGTCGAGGCTTTCGGAATGTGTCCGCAGCACGCCACAGAAGCTATGGGAAAAGCCGGTGCGTTTGTGTGCAGGCAGGCCTGCATGACATTTAGTTGCATTTCCGCATTAAACAAACAAACAAGCAAAATGCTCCTAATATTAATACACACACTACTGACCGTGTAATGTACCTTTGAACAGACATTTAAGAAGATAACATTACATCCTGTAGTTTCTTCCAGTAATGTTCTTGCTCTCTGTTGAATTAAAATGGTCTGAACACATTTTTAATAAAGGGAGAGCCCCCACAGTTAACACACACACACACACACACCTACACACACACGCACGCACACACACACAAATGTACACACATACAAAGATTTCAGTTGACCCCAGAACCAACGTAAACAAGTGAATCAGTGGCATTCAGGCTGAAAGGTCAGTGTCAAAAGCATTACATGACCTTGGCTTTGACATTGTCACATAATTCTGCATGAGGGCAGTTAAGGTCTCTGTGCCATGAGTAACAAGTTCCACCTGATAATCCCCCCCCCCTTTTTTCTCTGTGAATGTAAAGCCAGGCCTTTTCTGTAGTCTTGTTACATAACTAGAAAGTAGCCTATTTAATGCAGTGAGACTGATGACTCCTAGAAAGATATCGACCTTAACTGGATGACTGCAGATACATTCCTTCTGTGTGAATGTGTGTGTGTGTGTAAGTGAACATGCAGTTATATTTACAGTTATAATAAAAGTATTATTATTCTTTACACATTCATTCAGAATTGTTTTTATAATTTTACTTTTTTTTTTTGCTGGACAGCAAATCGCTTATGATTGCGTGGTAACCACAGTGCTGGTGCTCGGCTGCTATATGGCTCGCAGTGCCTGCTAATTTATAGAGAGGGAAGAAACCCTATCCAGTCTGCCAGAAATGAGCCAAGCATCATCCATATATTACTCATCTATTCCCACTGTTGAGGTTAAGACAACATTGACGTCCAACACCTCATAGCAACATCTTAGTTGTTTTGTGAGTTTTCTTGTAAAATCCCAGACTAACTGACGAGAGCTCCAAGTTGACCATACATGGCAGTACAGCCTCGCTGTAGAGGATCGTTGGCTGGAAACACAATAAGCTCTAAAAGAGACACTCACAATCCAAAGGTCCATGCAGCTATCTTACACTACTACTAATAACATTCAATGAGTTTACATGTTCATTAGTTTGATTAAAATACACAGCAAGATTTCATCACTGTTAACATTCTGTCTTATAGGAATGAACGCCGCTGTGCGCGCAGTGGTGCGAATGGGAATATATGTGGGAGCAAAGGTTTACTTCATTCGTGAGGTGAGTCTTGCTTTTGATTGCCACTAGTTTCATCCGCTTGCTAAGATGCCATCTGTTGCCCTCTTGTCTTCCTGAGTGATGTAGACCTTCTGAACCAACGTTAAGGAGACACACACTGCTTACTTTCATGAAAACGTGTCTTGTCTGTTGGGCACGTATGAAACAGAGACAGGCCTAAGAAGCGTGGTTAAGGGTAGATTTGAGAGTAGGCGGGGCTAGACGAATATAAACATGGCCGCCACGGGCCACTCAGACCACTCAGTGCATCTTGAAGCCAAAATGAATAATTGGTGGAGAGATGTTCTTGTTAACAGAGATGAAGCCAAATACCAGTAACCCAGCCAATGTGTCACATCACTAATCTCTTGCATCACACATTTTGCAATTTAAATACACACACAGTTTAATTTACCATAGTTAAATTAGGCAATACGGACAAAATATAGTTTACATGGTAGCCTGCAATATTACAATTGGCCACTGGGTGTGCACTGCAGGCGGCCAAAAACATTCGGTTTTGGGGTCCATGGACACCGGACGCACACCCAGCAAATGTCTAGCCCAGCATTGTAAGAATCAGAAGCCCTGTGGCCTGTCCTGCTCACTGCTCTCTACCCCCCCCCCCTCTCCACACTCACACATTGGGGAGAGGTCTCTGGTTACATAACAGCAGAATGCATCTCCAGCATGGGCACGACTAGGGCCTGCTCACGTCATGTGTACGTTTTTCCCATGACTGATGCCATTCATTCTGTTGTGGCACCCAAGCTGCCCTCTTCTTCTGTGGTTACGTGTAGCATGAGCGCGGGCTAACACCTGCTCGTGTACTGAACATGTGGTTTGTTTTCTCACCGTCGCTCACAAGCTGCTCCCGTGGCGTGCCTCTAGCTAGCTCACGGGAGAGACCCGCCACGCCCGACATGTCCCGTCACGTTGTGCGTTTGCTCCGCAGGGTTACCAGGGCATGGTGGATGGTGGGGACAACATTAAGGAGGCGAAGTGGGAAGGTGTCTCCAGCATGCTGCAGGTGGTGAGTAGACACCGTGGGAAGCACGTCCACCAGAGAGCTTCATGCCTTTTTAATGTGTTTTTTTATTTAGTTCTTAAGCCCTGATGGTAAACATGAAGGGAGGGGAGTGGGGTGGAGACTGTGTCCGCGCGGCATATTTTTGCCTTTAGGTAACACCGAGGATCACATCTGTTATGAGAGCGTCATGTTTTGAGCCGCTTAAACACTAAATAGTGGCCATAAAATGAGATCTCTGTTGTCAAAATAGCCTCGGGCAAGTGTGAAAATATATTCATGTGTAAAAATACATCTGCTCAGCGTCCGCTAGGTTTGTGCCCGCTGAAATAATAATCCAGTGTTACCTAACAGCCATATCTTTGTAAAATGGGGAAAACAAAGTGGTGCAGAACGCACCACAACACTATCCCGGCCTTGGCAATGGGCGTCCAATATTCGGGGGGGGGGCTTTATAGGGAGAAGTGTTTTTGTTTACATCAAGTTCAAATATATGCAATCCTTTCTGCAGGATCTACTAAGACTCCGCCTTTTACTGTAAATGTAACAAAAGACAAGGATTATATTTAACGCTGATTGTAGTTGCTGTCACTGCAGAATCACTGACTACACCTTTAATGTAAATGTAACACAATATAACACAATATAAGGATTATATTTAACGCTGATCATGGTGACTGTCACTGAGGGCTTGCTCTCTCACACTCTCTCTCTCACTCTCTCTCTTTCGCTCTCTCTCTGTCGCTCTGTCTCTCTCAATTCAATTAAGATTTGTTTCAATTCAAATCACTTTTATTAGCATGACGTAGCTCTCTCTCTCTGTGTGGTTTGACCGCTGACCACTCGCGGCCACCAGGGCGGCACTGTGATCGGCAGCGCCCGCTGCCAGGAGTTCCGCAGCCACGAGGGGCGCCTGAAGGCGGCCCTCAACCTGGTGCAGCACGGCATCACCAACCTGTGCGTGATCGGAGGAGACGGCAGCCTCACCGGAGCCAACCTCTTCAGGGAGGAGTGGAGCGGCCTGCTGGCGGAGTTGGTGGAGCAAGGTGAAGGGCTGCTCTCATCCCTCCTCCCCACACACACACACACACACTAAGGCCAGCGCCCACTAGTGGTGGCGTTTGGCTGCGCATCAAGGAATGCACTTTTAATCTGTTGACCCATGATTTCTGTGTGAGCTACATAAAGGAGCTACATGGTCTGAATTCACCACCCTGGGGGGGGGGGGGGGGGGGGGGGGGGGGGGGGGGGGGGGGGGGGGGGGGGGGGGGGGGGGGGGGGG